>JACEII010000008.1:14378572-14398937 GCA_014332785.1 Antheraea mylitta | reverse complement strand
GCACTTTTCCATAGAGGTTAACAGTAATGATTGAATTACAATAATAAGATAAACATGATCCATACTTAGTCAAGATAAAATATGTATCTGTAATCAAGTACCAAAACCATATTAGAGTTTTTTGGAGAGATTTTTAGAGTGGTAGAGCTACGCTGAAACTATTACTGACTTCAGCATGAATGGATCGGCTCGTCCTGGTTAGTATCACCCTCTCACAGAAAACCGACGTGAAGTAAAAGTGCTTGCAATGTTGCGTTTCGTTCGGTCAGTGAGAGCGCTGGAGACCCACCTCTTCTCACCTTCCCTCTCTCTTCTTTCCTTTCTCCCCATCCTCCCCTCCCAACTCAGGCTGGCAACGCACCTGCGACTCCCCTGGTGTTGCAAGTGTCTACGGACGGTGGTGATCACTTAACATCGGGTGGCCCACCGGCTCGTTTGCCTCCTATCACATAAAAAAAATATATTAAAAGTGTTAAGTTTAAAAACCGACTGGTTAGCTACCACCCTTATGTGAAAATGAATGACCAAATATAGATATTTTCCCACAGCTGTACTTGAGAGCCAGTTCCTCTCGAAATCTAGCGTGTTTACCACCTTGAATCACAACGTCATTTAGATTGTGGTCAAACGTGGTCACACCTATCTTTATGTATAAATGTCTTCTGTATGTGTGTAAGTCACTGAACTCCTCCAAAACGTCTGAACCGATTTTGATGAAATTTTGGAATTTTGTATGCGTGTTCCAGTGGATCCGAGAATAGTTTAGATTCACAACTGGACCCGGTTTGTAGCGCTGCCGGATTATAAGACTTTTTTTTATTATCAGGGTGGGACAACGTCCGCAGGGACCGCTAGTAAAATATAAAAATATAATCTCTTTCTCTTATTTCCATCTAACAGGCTTATATCTAACTAATAAAATTGGGGCATGTTGCATAAACTATGTCTATTTTAATATATTTGATAAAAATATATTTTGTACACTAGTTCGCTTACATCTATACTCCTGCTCTAATATTATATTATGCAGTACGTAACGCGATAATATCAGCCCATGTTGAATTGTAACGCGATAATATCGGCGTTTAATATAATATGTTTAATTTTTTTCTAGTTAGCTTATTAAATAAAGAATTTTGCAAGCTACAAATCATAATGCTATTACTCTAAGCTGCGGAATAGTTATAACAAATGTTTACTGGTTTAACAAGGTGAAAGAACGTGAAGCTACAAGAATGAAAACCGACACCGAAACCGTAAATCATAACCAATACTATATACATACATATTATATATATACAGAGAGCTATAGGAACGGACGCGCAAAAACTTGGTAACATTCGTGATTAGTACACCAAGAAACTGGTTTGTAAGCGTTCCTAGCAAATACTATTCCGCATTACGTATGTAGATACGTAAGCAGGCGCTCAGCAATCAACATTCGATCCGAGTGCGGGATTCGGTTTAGGTAGCAGACAGCATGAATAAATCGAGCGACGATACATTTTACGGCGTGCCTCTAAGGTGAACCCGTCCTCTATAAATACATCTATCTCAAGCTTTACGACTTCCCATTGCGCTGTTATTCTAAAAACCTTTCGATATTTAGCAAACTCGCACGATGTGATAATTTTAGACGTATTTAGCACGTTACGTTTTAGAGTGGTTTCAAAGGACTTGAATAAAAATTATTTAAGAAGGATCTTAAATATTACTTAATATAGAAAGGTAAATGTTACATTTAAAAAGTGTGTATAGGTCTGGTTACTTGCAATAAATAAATATATTAAATTATTGTTATAGGCGAACTTAGAGATTTGTTTTAAATAATAATTAAAACATATTTTCAAGTAATTTTATTGTGAGTGATATATACATTACATTACAACATGCATATTACATTATACTACTATAAGTGATTTATAAATTTACTAAATTTAAAACTAGATTTTTTTATCGTGAAACTATACGCTTTAAACTTAATAATCGAAAGGAGTTTATTAATTCCAGAATCTTTACATAAGAATTATTTCGTTGCATTCTCTTTGACTAAAACCCCACTGTGCTCCTCTGCATATGTACCCGTGTTGCGATATTCAAACATCGTAGAGTCACTTTACATTACATGTGGTGGAAAGCCAAAATGAACTAGATCATGGCGTCCGGCTTCATAGCGAAATGATATTAAATCTTATTTATTAAAATTCTACTGTATCGTATATTATGTATTGTGCGTGTGCAGTAATAGCAATGTATACGATAATAGAAAGTCGATTAGTCACATAATAGGTGACTGTGGTTCGAGTTTTATGAGGTTTGTCAGTTACTTACCGTTAATATTAAAAGAGTTGAACCACCTTCGTTTTATCATGAAGTAATTCCGTTTGTTATTACATGAGGATATAACAGTTCTTCTAATCTATATATTTAATTTGTAACAGTTACCACGTCTTGTGAATATGTAACATTAAATTGATGTTAATAATTTGCGCATCATAAAATAATGAAATAATTACTTAATAATGTGTATTTAAACCATATATGTGTTTTTTATATTAATATATAAAGATGCATAACTAAAAGTGTTCACGATTTTAATATATATATTTAAATTGCAGATTTTATTACTTTAGGTTTATTAATTACTCAGAAAAATATTTCTTTTATTTCAAATCGATATTTTTCGACTACATTTCCATCGGCTCGTTGGTCTAGGGGTATGATTCTCGCTTTGGGTGCGAGAGGTCCCGGGTTCAAATCCCGGACGAGCCCAACTTTTTGTTATTTTATTTATCTTCACTATTTGAAAATGTCGAAGATTTGCTACTTTCTTATATAAACATTACATTCTTAAATAAATAAACAATTATAATATTAAAATCAAAAGAATAGTAAAGTATTTTTTACTATAACGGTTATCGTTACTGATCGTAATTGTAAAAAAATTGGGCAGTAAAAAACATATGTTACATAAACACGTTACATATTTCGAATCGTAAAATGCGTAATAATAAATTATGCGTATAAATAGCAACTATATTAGATTATGTTTAAAAATATATAACTATATGTTATTAACTGATGTACCTAAGACTTACTTTCAAAAATTGGATAAGTGGCTCGTTGGTCTAGGGGTATGATTTTCGCTTAGGGTGCGAGAGGTCCCGGGTTCAAATCCCGGACGAGCCCAAATCTCTTTTTGTTGTCGTATTTATTATTTTGAAGAAATACAGTTTAGGTATTACTTTCTGATATTGGTTTTATTCTGTACGGAAAGTATCGAGTGAAGTTCGAATAATTTTTTTATGAACGTCAAAACTACCACAAGTTTGGAAAACAACCAAGTCATCGAGAAGAATCAGCAAGAAACTCGACTGACTTTATAATTTTAAAGAATATAATATAGTACATAATACTTTAAAGTTCTAATCCGTCTAGCGGTTGCACAGCGAGAAATATTCGTTCCATATGTAACCATCGTTCACATATTGATCTCGAGTACATTATCCTTTCGACATCAAATCCTGCTTGTCGTAGCATGGAGCTTAAACTTACAATCCGGAAAATTAGTAATGTGTTTTGGTTTTTTTTGTAAAAAATAAGCCTATTGCCAAAAAAACTGTTGCTGGTCTTACTGAACCAACTGGGAGGACCAATTTGTCACTGTTTCAAGTATTTAGATTACGTTGGTTTTTAAGTTTTATTAAATCCAGATTTTTTATATTTTTGCGGACGTTATCAAGAATGTATTGGTAGAGCTAAGTTAAAATATCAAATTCCTGAAAAAGCCTAAAAGAAGCATTTAATGATTTGCGAGGTCCCAAATTTTTAGTTGCTTCAACTGCCGGTTTTGTAATAGAAATATGATGTCTTCCTCAGCTACTACTCCTCGCAGCACAATACTATTAGATTATGGAAGTAAGCGTGGTGAATGACAATGTCTGTTAGATGGCGAATCTTACGTAATTCGAAAGCAGCTGAATTTAATCTTTTCGCCAGTTTATTAATGTGAATTTACCACCATAGAGAATGTTCGTAATACTAAACAACGTAACCGTATACTGCAATAAACTTTGTTTTTGTTTATGCATGACATAAGTAATACATTACAAAGTTATAGTTTAAAAATATGGATCGTGTATTCAATACTTCTTTGTGTAGTTTTTCAGTAGAACAAATAACAAATTTTTGGAATTGAAAATATCAATATTAATTTAAAAATAAAAGATCAAAGATTCCTTTTTCATTCACATGACGATTTTCTATAAAAGGTATAAAACCGTTAATAAAATGTAAATATGCATTCCAAATAACATTTTGCGTAAAAGTTTGCCGAACTACAAAATCTTGAAAGATTTCTTAGTTACGATACGAAATATAATATCATTTGATCTAGAATTAAAGTTTCTAGCAAAGAGTTTTGTAATATAATATACGGGTTTATTGATCTAAGAGTTTGTAAAAGAATATTAAAATTAATGAATTCTCTTAGTATTAAAAAGTATATTTTGTCTTTCAAACTTCAGTACACTCGAACAGCAGTCTCTACAAAATCGTAATAAGATTTCTTAGAAACGATACGATGGCTGAACTCCAAACTCAATTTTCTTGAGATGACGTATTCCAACAAAACACGGACATGTCCATTTCGTTGTATTAGAATATAGTGTACTGGAATTGTCGACAGCGGACACAGTGACATTGATTTATTATGTAAAGGTTCGGTGGTATCGCCTCATCTTTACTCTCTGCTGGTGTGTACAAACTTGTAAAAATGTATGTCGTTATTTCATAACCGTCGGCTGTAAACTGTTAATAATTTGAATCCCACACATTTGTATTTGCTTTGTTTTTAGCTACTTACGACTATTATTATTATTATTTTTTATATATCATAAAAGGCAAACGAACACATGGGTCACCTGATGTTAAGTGATCACCATCGTCCATAAACACTTGCAACGCTAGAGGAGTCGCAAGTGCGTTGCCAGCGTTTGTACGAGGGGGGGAGGAGGAGAAGGAAAAGGAGGGGAAGGAGAAAGGGAAGTTGTCCTCCGGCATCTCACTGACCGAACGAAACGCAACAATGCAAGCATTGTTAATTTACATCGGTTTTCTGTGAGAGGGTGGTACTACCCCGGGCGAGCCAACCCATTCATGCTGAAGCCGATAACAACTTCGGTGTGGCTCTATCACTATTACTTTATCGATAAAAAAATTGGAAATAGTTATTTTTATTACCTTCGAAAACACACATATTTTAATTTAGTTATCTAGTAATGAATATGATATAACGATAGAATATTTTGATAACATGGATCACATAGTAACATAGGGCATAAAGCAACATAGAAAACATAACAAGAGCTAACAAGTTTTGTTTCGTCATATTATTCATTTATTTTATGTCACTTTTCAATAATGATTGTGGTCGAAATTTTGATAGTGGGCGAACAATAGTGTCTACATATTACGTTAGTTTGCTGGATAAAATTACCAATATGACAGAATAAACGATTTTATAGAATTCGTTACTCATAAGTAAATATATTATGTTCCATTCTACTATTCTTATATTATGTAGGCATACGTTATGTTCGTAGAACTGTCATTTTGTCATATTTCCCTCGACGTAAATATTTGAATAGGGCAGTAAAGGCGGACAGGACATGTCAATTTGTCCCCGTCACTCTCTGAGGCCGGTCGATTCTCCGCGACATCGACTGTGTGTGTGCACACGACCCATCAAGCGGAATAAAATCATAAAAGAATATAATATAGATATATCAAGTAATACTTTTAGGTATTTAGATATATCTACACGTTACATAATGTATTAATTCATGCATGCATACAATAAAAACGAATACCTTTAAGGCTTGATTACTGTAAAACTATTGAATGTAATGGCATAAGACTATAGTACATTGTAGATAGTTCTAGGTTACTTATTTCTGGGATTCCGTTGAATCTTAGCGCCTTTTAAAATAAAAGTTTAATTAATGAACAGCGACGTGGGCGGTTATCAGTTAATAAATACATATGAAGTTACTGTTTCAATTCCAGGGTCAAATCATCGAAACGGTTGAATCAATTTTGAGTTTTTTTTCTATTTGATCTACATGTCACTATGTTTGTCGGTAAGGATTGCGTATTAATGTAAATTATTATAGGTAACTCAATATCGGTAAGAAGTTATAGTGACTAAATTATACGGCCCAAAAGAAAAACAGAATACTAACAATTAATTCACATAAAACAAGTAACTCTTATGATACAACAAAACTGTTTTGTCACATGAGCGAATAGTCTAGAATAGCTTAAGTCTTTATTAGTGTTAAATTTACTTAATATGCCGTAGTTACGCATTTATTACAGAAAATTGCTTTTTCTTGCGATTACTGTTGAAATATCTAACAAAATGGTTTCAAATGCAGTCGAATAAACGCTGAAACATGAAAAACATCCGGAAATACGTAGTTTCCATGGAAATTTAGTGCAATATTTTTTTGCAAAGCACGCTTTAGTTATTTACCCGCCAGCGAAATGCGGTCAGCATTTTGTTGTGAATTCAAATTCAGTTCACAAGCGGATATATTTGACTTTGCTACATTATTAGAACTATTGACACAAGAAATGTTCTACTTAGGTAATGAATTCGAAAGTATGTTGTTTTATTTATTACAGTTGAACATGCGAGTTGATTTTTAGGGTACCGTTTGTATTTATTTCAATAGTATATAACGCCTGTAGAAAATGTAATACTAATTATATCCAAGGGTCATGATTTCTATTTTTAAATTAATTTTTATGATTTAGTATGGCCCTTATAGTATTTTTACTAACTAAAATAATTGATACGGACGTATTATGTACTTCCGGTCTCACTACAATAAGTACGAGACGACACTTGACTACATTGACACTAGCGCGACCCGATTAAATATTTCGGCCTACAGAAGGAAAGATGTTGTTGGTCGGTGGGCACTCACTCCTATGTTGAAGTTATTGTAGGGCGAAGCTCTGCCTGATTAAATAGTCACAGTGCCTATAGAGTGTTATAGGTTTTCTAGACTGACAGACTGTACGTTGTTACGTAATACTAGTGTTTTTATTGGATTCTAGCTGTACCCGCAGATCCACACGCGTTTTTTAGATTGTATTATAATATTATCAAATGCTCTTTAAAAACGATTGTAAGTATGTCACGCACGTCACTTACAGTAACATATACTGTATACAGTAGATATATAAATACTAACAGTGTGCCTAATGAGGTTTACCATCAGCAACGATTTAGAATTTAAACCCACCATATAACTAACTTCGTGCTCACTTACACTGTTTAAGTAACTTACTCGATTAGGCCTCCCACGGCAGCGGCTCAAGCCTAGGTTCGATCCCTCGGTAGGGAGCCCTTAAGTGCGTTGTTTGCACGATACGGTGACACACAAATATACATCACTGCTACAACACTACACGATCACCCCCACACACGTGAACGCCTACACGCTTACACATGAAAGTGGAAGGGTTTACTTTTTTTCCCTTATCGAACTGAAAAACTCTCAATTTTCCGATAATAAATATATGGAGGAGTTGTTGAGGCGTGTATGCTTGGTACATATATACGTTTCAACAACTCATACATATATGAATAGTTAGCTAGGTTAGTTAAAATAGGTCGCGATTTTGCATGCAACAGCCAAGCCGAGGTGTGCCGTGCACCCTTAAGCTGGTTGCCATAATAAAATCGGCTGAGTGCCTTAAGCGCTCGCCTTAGTAGTCCGGTGAAGCTGTTAAGACCTTGCTGGGTCAATAGCGTAGTCATTTCGAAAAAAAAAGTAACTAATGAAACAATAACTTAAAATATTATTGTAAAGATTTACATTCATGTCAAATTTAACATATATTGTGATTATAATTACGATTTTGTGACTATACAAAAAATAATCATCTGTTCCGCAAGAAATTGTATTATGTAACTCTTTACTTAATACGTTTATGGTCTAAGGTCTTTTTAGGAAGACCTCTTCTATCTTCAAAGTTACTAATAATTATAATGTCGGATTGTAAACAATAATCTGATAAATATTTCTCTAATTAAAAATAAAGAATGAATTGATATCTTGCTAAATTTCATACAGACAAAGTCGCGTGTAAAAAATAGAATAACCTACTTTTTAACATTATAACAAGTACTTTTTATAAGGTTCACTGTCCACCAGTAATAATCCCGTGAAAATCGGTCTAACTGTTTTGGAGAGATCACTGTAGGCGAAGGTATAATTTAGAGTAGCCTATTTCACCCGCTGTAATTTCAGCTATCTGCCAGTGAAATTTCCGTCAAAATCGATTTTCGGAAATTACGCGTAACAAACAGACAGACAGACAGACAGGCAAAAATTTTAAAAATTGTATCTTTGTTATCAGAAGCGTTATATACTTTCATAACCAATCAGTCATTTTTTTTTCTTTTGATATTACATACAGACACTTAATTTTTATTATATGTATAGAAGATTATACTTTATCGGTTGAAGTACTAATCGCTAGTCCAAAATAAGAGAAATGAACATTAATTATACATGTAAATATCAAATATTATTAAATGTACGTAGGTACTTGACTAATGATGGATTTTCGTAGGTATTGCCTTCGTCAGTTAATAACATCTTAAACAAAAATATAACCAAAATTGTTCCATATATATTGAAGGACAAAAGATTGTAAAACAGTCGACAAAAAATCACGCACGCATAAATAAGTAAGGTTAAACATTTTTATCATACTTTAAAAAACCGGCAACAACGGTCGATAAATTCTCCAGAGTTTCGCGTATATATTAGCAATGGAATATTTCATGCATCATTGCTATTTTTCATATAGTTTGAATATATTTGTGTTGTTATTAGTTTTAAATATAGAAATTGCAAAAGTTAACAGGGCAGGACATTTAACAATTAATTTATATTGTTTTGAATACAGAACATTTTTATGTAATACAATTTTTAAAAAATGTTGCACGGTGAAGCTGTGATGACCCATCAGGAGAATATACCTAGTTCGAATAGAATTATTAGTGAAATAGCGTTGATAAAAAAATATTCCACTGCTATAAAATAACTATAATTTCCATGTCTACTGGACATCTATAATACTCCTCTGTCAGCCATTATATTCCAGTACTTGCTTTCATGTATAAAGTACATTATTTTTAAATGGCTGTAATACTTATTGTGATTTATAATAAAGATATTTGTAAATTGTCTTTCGGAATAAGTATCTAAATCTCTTTCGCTTTTACTTTTTATACTAACTCGCCAAAATGGCAACACAGTGTCAAATGGATATTACGGTAAACGATAATTTGATTGATGATGATCATTGATTGAAACAATTAATTCTATAGGCAATCATTGCTATCATGTCGACCTACAGAAGTGCCTCTTCACTCTTCATTTGAACAACCCGATATCTTAAGAGGAAGAAAAACGTTAACCTGGGAGCGATCCCAATCTTCACAGTACGGCAGAGATAAGAATTTTCAAACTTCTTTATTCTTGCCAAGATGTTTGCTACAGAAAATTTGTGGCGACGCGTATCCGTCTGTGTATTTTTGTAGTTGAAAGAAGTGAAGAAGGTCGGATAAACCTTCAGAGCTCTCACCTGCATCATTCACAATTCGGACAACACGTTACTCTAATCCATTTACAGCGTCAAGGAGATATAACAGAATTATCCTAGAGATGCGAAAAGTATTCCTTTTACAAACGAACGACTAGAGTTTTATATTAAAGGTGTAACTGACCAGATGTGAAAAACTATCTCACCCTGTTCAGGATGCCCAGTATCTCATTTTTCTCAGTGACATGCATAGTATCTAAGAAATTTAACCTAATAATGAACATTACATGACATGAACGTCCTAGCATTAATAATATTCAGATATAATCGATTTATTAAACAGGCATGTAGTACATCAAATATCTTTTTTTCCTCTAAATGACTACGCTTCTGATCTAGTAAGGTCTTAACAGCTTCACCGGACTAAAACATCAAATATCATTTCAGTCAATATCTACTTTTAATCGCCAGTAACTATAATTTCAGAATTATCCTTGATAAATTGTTTTTGCCGAACACTTACTAGGTAGGAGTGCTAGTGGTGCTATCATAATTAATTGAATACAGAATCGGGTGTGGTGATGATGCTCAGTCACTCAAACCTCAAATCCTGAAAAGGATCAACCATTCTTAAATAACTTGTGGATATGATTTAAAAATTTCGCTTTCGAATTCGTATTAAATAACAATATAAGAGATAGTAACTTTTTGTAACTTAGTAAATTGTCTGGTTTTATTTATATGGAAAATATAAATACTCGGAGCGCGACCTCTAAAATATTAATATTAAGAACTCCAGTTTTCACAGACGTCTTTTTTACCACCTCGAAGATTCATTACGGATTTTGAGATAAATATAGTTGATTTTATTAAACAACTTAGTATACCTATATCGTACTACATATTTGTTTTTATGTTGAGTTTATGTTAAATAATTTAAAATTCGAATACGTTTTTCCCATTAAATCGCACTTAACCGATTTTTAGTGAGATTTATTGAAGAGTCAGGTCGAAATAAATGTCTTCAGAAGCTTTGGGTAATTTCTCACGTAAAGCCCCAACGGGTCCAACTAAGTAACAAATGAGGTCACATAATTTTATCGGTTTATACTGTCTTAATGGAGTCGGGAGCGTCAGTTCCTTCATAATTTTCATTATATGCAAATTAAGGGTTGGAATTATGAATCCACATAGACGACGTATATATTCGGTAGCTTAATGAGTGTTCCAAGATCATAGGCGGTTAGTGGATAATAAATTAGTTTCAGCCTGTTCTATTTTACAAAGATCTTTTCGGTCACATTCATATTAGAAAGGTATAATTATAAGTTATTTTAAATTTTATTTTATTGAAATCTATGTGTAATTTTTGTAGGTGGTAGAGCCACGCTGAAGCTTGAATACTAGTTTCAGCATGAATGGGTCGGCTCGCCTAGGGTAGTACCATCCTCTCACAGTAACACCGACGTGAAGTAACAGTGCTTGCATTGTCACGTTTCGTTCGGTCAGTGAGTCCGGAGTCCTCCTCTCCCCTCTCCTTCCCTCTTTCTGCTCTTCTTCCTCTCCCTTCCCCCAGTTACCCCCAAATACAGGATGGCAACGCACTTGTGACACCTCTGGTGCTGCTAGTGTCTATGGACGCCGGTGATCACTTAACATCAGATGACCCGCATGTTCGTTTCCTCCTGTGACATATAGAAAAAATCTATCAACTGCGAGTTACAAGTAATAAATAAATAAATAAAGTAGTGCATGTAAATTCATTGAAGAAGGCGTTACTTTGCGGAAATCAAACATTAAATATGTACTATAATGGGTGTTATTTTGCACTTCCGCCTACAATTGTTTAGCAGCAACCAAAAAAATCTAGGTGGCAGTACAAAGTAACGTCCACAATACTATTTAGTGTGTGTATCCTTCACATGTGGTCGAGTGTATTGTTTGCATTTTGTACTAGATATATTTTGATAACATTACATAAAACGCGTCATTACACAATAAGGACAATGGTTTAGAATAAGCAACATATTAATTGTTATCAATGCAAATATATTAGTAATAGATATCTTAACAATATAATATCTATACGCTAAATTGATAAACAATAGAATCTACAAGCGTAATCTTTTTTTATTAACTGTTACTCGCGCCTTATCTAACTTAATGTAGATTTTGAAAAAAAAAAAAAAATACAATTCATCTTATCAGCTAGTAATGGAGCCGTAAATAATCTTTAAAATTGGTTAAATATTCTTTCACTTTATCCATTAAACACCGAATCCTTTTTGGCACTTTTAATCTAATGGTAATTAAAATGACATCGATTATAACAACAAAAAGAGTATAATTGTTAATAATTTTAATTACTTTTTAACAGTTTATTTAGTCTTCAACCTGTTATTACATTTAAAAATAACATTATATATTTTAGATTATTGATATATCGTAAAACATTGCTGTTACCCTTTTTTTCTTCAATTTATCAAAAATAGTTCTAAATAAATAATTTAATAAATTAAAAAAAAAACTAAAAAATACGTTTTCTTATTTTCAAATTGAATAATGGATTAATCTTATCAACTTTGTGTATTGTCATCGGTCCTCGATAAATCTACAAAGTTTGAATGAAATCTGACCGTTTAAATTGGGTCGAAATGGCCCCCAAAGGAGTCGGTTACAAACAAACAGCTAATAAAAAATGTGTAAAAATAAATAATATAAGGTTTACTTATTAATTTCACTGCAAACAGAATATCTACTTTAAATGGTTATAGTATATCATTTACTTGCAATCCCGGCAGACGTTATCCCGTCCTGATGATTAAGAAAACCTAGACGGATTATATACTTAAACTTTCCACACGAAGCACTTCATCTACAAAATCCATTCAGTAGTTGTTAAATTTATCGCGAACAGACAGACAGACAAACGTGACAAAAGTGGCAGAGGGCTTTGTTTTATAATACCTAGTGATTTACAATGTCTTATATCTTTGTGGATTTATGTCCAAAAATGTTAACTAACTCACTAGTCAATTATGTCCATGAAACATTTAAATTTATCTGCTAACATAAATTAATAGGTACTAATTTATGAATGAAATGATGAAAATGAATTAAAATGTATACGTTATTTATGCGATTATAGGTTGCAGTCAATTTACGTGAAGCTGACATTTCAATTTGCTCATGTCAACTCTTGATAGCTAGCAGAAAAGGGGCCCGAGAGGTTACCGACAAAGACAAAAGACGTGCCTCTTGGGCAAACGGGCTAATAATATCAGACTGACAGCCATGAAGCTTCTCTGATTTCAGTAAACAATAAATTGGGATCCATAATGCCTTTATAGCATAGCCATGTCTATCAATTCTGAAGATTTAAAAAGATTAAGTATGCTTTTTTAAAATAAACCAAATTATTTTCATCATAACATAAAATCGAGTGTGAGTTCACACGTCATAGAAGTAAAACTTATTATTCTTAAATATCCATATTTAAACGAACAAAGAAATGAAACTGCCTTTGGGGCTCAATCACGACAAAACTATTAAACGTATTGGCATAGTACTGGACTACTTGATGTGGAATAATTCTCTAGGTTTTATTAACATTTTGTATTTTTTTTAAATTTAATAGTTATAATTTAATTTCATTTTTTTTAATAATTTAAATTAAAATGTAATAAAAATTTATTTAATACACAGCAAGGCGGGCGGTTAGTACTACATACTATTGTTATAGTAAGAAATCAGTAAAAAATTACGGTGTTAAAGTTAAGAGTCCAAAAACTGATCAACAGGATAATAAAGTATTGTTATATCTACGCGACATCATTTGTCCGTGGTATTTATCTGTTATTTTCATGACAATTTGTCTCAAGAACTAACTAAGCTCATAACTTCTCACGACTGTTGTACAGATTTGATGCTTGTTGCGAGTCTTGTAACTTTGAACTCTAACTATAGAAGATTATAGTACCTACTAACATATATTGTGTAAGTATGTATGATCGTTGCAACTATTGTTATATATTACTAGCTCTTTGCGCGGCTTTGGTCTCCTTAATAAAAGGTACTCTATGTTTTTTACTGTAACCTTGATAATGGGTATGCAACATTTTATAATGGTCGGTTGACTAATTAAGCCGCGATAGCGTAAGAAACACATAAACTAATCAACAAAGTAGTAAGTCGTTGTTTTTTTCGAAATGTCTACGCTATTGACCCATCAAGGTCTTAACAGCTTCACCGGACTACTAGTAAGTCGTTGTCATATTATAAAAAAAAAAACTGATATTAAATCGGAGCGTCACATAATGGATCGACTCTGGAGTTTAAATCATCCGGAAACCCACTCAAACACAAGTAAAGCGTTATGAAAAACCAGCTTAACCATATTCGATTGATAAAGGCGTTTAATTATTTATGAGGAGTTTAATGACAGACAAACGTACACAAGAATTACATGTCTTGTTTGTTTTAAATGTATACAATTTCGTTTAAAGTGCCTTTGTTTAATTAATCTTATACTTTTGAAGCACAGTCTTGGTTAAAAGTTATTCTTAAATTCTTATATTTATTTTAAAATTGCTCTGGGAAAATTGAAGTGTAACCATACAAATTCATATTTATATGAAAATACTGAGTGACAATACCGTCTCTTATTTATTAACGGAGTTTTAAAGAGGAAGATTCTCAGTTTTCTTTCGTGTTTGGACGTGCAAGATTTTTTGTGACACTACACAACCCTTTTTTATAAATATTTATTAGGTAAAAATCTACATGCTAATGGAATCATTTTAGTATAGGGATTATTATGTAAGATACTGGTGTTACCTGGGTGTATTCACATATATGTTTGTGCTTAACACTTTGACTGCCACGTTGGTGGTCATTTGTGACCGGAGTGCTTTATCTTTTTACAATTGTAAAAAATCATCCATGGTGTCCTAAGAGAAACATGTCATTACGACGTGGCGATCAAATTGTTAATATTAATATATAGACTCCTTATATTATTTTCCCAGAAAAATTTATGTTGCTTATGTCATTGATTGAAGGGAAAACAAAAAACAAAAGCCGACTCCAAAAATGTTGATTTATAGTTACACTAATAAACGAGTTGCCAAATTTGTTTTTTTTTTTCATATTTAAATATATCCTACGTCACTGCTAAGATTAAAACTAATCTAACGATTCTTCACATATGGAAAATCATTAGCGCGTTGTGGTTACAAAGCGTGATAAAAACGTACACTCAGGAATAATTAATTATCCTGTTTTTGCCTCGTTTAGTAAGAAGAGATACAGGTAATTTGTTTTTAACACTACAGTATACAAAAAACTATATCACCAAATATTGTTTATAAGTATCTCAGTAAACCCATTCCATTCCAGCAATGCACGCACGTGCTTTCTGACTTGTATTTTTTGTGTGCCTAAAAAAACGCACCCGAATGATACGTGACGCTAAAGATGCGTTTTTTATTGGTGCGTTAACAAAAATGTTGCTGTTCGATAATTATGTTTATTACGTCTTATAATATCGTTACTGTGAGAAAATATAGATAACACAATGTCTTACTACAGATTCAGTCATATATTTTCACTTAAAATTCACTAGGACCTGGTTGACCGAGTCTAGCTCGGTTCTTTAAAAAACATTGTTAAATTAAGATAAACTGTTAGGTTTGCAACGGTAAATTAGTATGTTTACCACAAAAAATAAATTATATAGCTCTTCTGTTGTCACTCGGTTTCGAACTGGGGTTCGACGGATTTTCGAAGCAACCGATTTCCATCTGAGCTACTTTTCTTTTGACAGCGGCGGCGAAATTTACCTTTATATTCTAGCTATATTTTGAATTGCCTAAAAACTCAGTTAAAAAAGTTTTCTATGAATGAAGTTTAACTAGATCGATTTATCGACCCCGAAACTACCTACATACTAAGTTTCACGGAAATGATGACGCCGTTGCAGAGATCCTGAATATATACAAATATAAAAAATATACAATAATTGCTCGTTTAAAGGTATTATATATATTAGATAGATTAGATAGAGAACATTAGCATATAACACAATTTTTTATTAATAGATGGCGTCGAATGAGTTAAATGACCACATTTGAGATATATATATATATACATATGAGAGGCCAGGAAAAATGATTTCTTTATATCATCCTGTTTTAAAACAAAGTAATAACAAAGAAATTCACGTGCATTCATAATAGCAGACTCTCTAACATAGCTCTATATAAGGGACACAAGTGGAACGTTCAGCGTCATTAGCGTAGCGTTGACGACGTAAGCCGTCTATTTATGGCACAGACGTGATCCTTCTGCATAGAACGAGTGTTAACAAAGGTTAGGCAAATATAGACGATGTGTTAATTTACAATTGGAGAATGGCACGTCGGGCGACGTGTCATGAACTTTCGCTTTATCCGCAAGATGCTGGATCAATATTATAACAGTTTCACATTATGAATATTAAAACTATTTTATAGAATTAAAGGATATGTTATGTTTATATATATGTATATATATATCCTATATATATATATATATATATATATAATATTACTTTACGTATGTGTGCGTTATCGTGTTATTTGTTTTGTCAAATATCATTTTTTTTCTCGAACTGACTACGCTATTGGCCTTACTAGGCCTTCACAGCTTCACCGAACTACTAAGGCGAGCGCTTAAGGCACTCAGCCGATTTTGTTTAACTAACATGCTCAACGGTACACAGCACACCTCGGCTTGGGCTGTTACCGGAAATAACCCGATCTGACCTAGTTAAACTATGCTAAGCTATACATGTATTCATTTTGAATCATACAATTAAAATTGCATGATTCAAAAACACAACATGTAAATTGGAAAGAAACAAACGAAACTCGATTCGGTTCGAATAAGGGAAACAAGTAAACCCTTCCACCAGTTTGTGTAAAGGTGCATGTCTGAATATCTGTGTGTGTGTATAATCGGTGTGGTGTGTACTGTATCGCGATAGTAATATCTTTGTGATCACCCGGGTAATCTCGAGCAAAGATGCTGCCAAGATGACGCGACGTATGTGTGGGAGTAAAACGAGAGGGCCCTGCCTCGTGACGCACGAGGGAGGGGTCCACGACGTGGCCAGCCATGTGAATTTAAAAGATCGAATTTACAGATTAGTCGAACGGCGCCGGCGCCGGTATCTAAAAATAGAAATAACGACATTGTTTGTCGATTTTAGGGAAAGATAGATATAAACATGCGAGTTTACTCTATCTTAAATTGTGACAAAATATTATTATTTCGAGACGGCGGCGCGCACGAGCCTTTGAATAGTAGCCGCGATGGCGGGAAACTTCGCGATCGCACGAATAGGGCCCTGTTTTGGACCGTTTGCTACTTCATCGTACGCGGAGATCTCCGAGATCTCGTGGAAGACTAAGAGCTGGGCTGACCAGTCCATACCAGATAATTTAAAGGAGACGGTGGGGTCGGCCTGTGAAGGCTTAGCCGCCTGAGGACGAGGAGCTGGCTGGGTCGCGATCTTGAGGGCCCACAGGGCTTGAGGGGCCGTGCGGGGTGGAGGGGCACGCTAGGCGCGGGTGCGGGCGCTACCGGTGTACGAGATGTGCTCGGCAAGTTAGGGAAGGCCTCTCTAGAGTTTAGAGGTGGAGGTCGGGGACGGATTGACGCCGCAGGCGCCTTAGACGGCGAGACCTGCCTAGCGTAGCGGGGCTGTTTTGTACGCGGGGCGCGGGGACACCCGCGATAATTCGCGGTATGGCCCATGCCGCGGCACAAGACACAACTCGGAGGATCGGGCGAGTCTTTTGTGCGAGGACACTCCTTAGTGGAATGGTCGTCGAGACACTTAACGCACCTTGGTTTCAGGTAACAATTAAGTGCGGAGTGTCCGTCCACCTGGCAGTTGTGACACTGCGAGGTTACGGAAGTTTTGCGCGGCGGCTCTACGGTGACGCCGGAGAGGCCCCAGAGGGTCGAGAGATTAAATATTTTCTTACCCTCTACGGTGCGGTCGAGAATGACCAACACCATATCATACGGCATTCTAGTGCGCGAGCAGCCCATACGGTGCACCTCTTTGACAGGGAATTTCTGTTCCCTGAGGTCTTCGTATATGTCATCGACTGGGATTTCCGAAGGGACTCTGCGGATGACAATACGTAGCATACGCTCTTCTTCGAGCGCATGGGTGAAAAAAGTAAATTTATTATCGCGCAGGAAACGCGTAAGTTTACGGTGAATAGTAGGGGTAGCTACCTTTACCTGAATACCCACGAGGGTACTCATGGCAGAGGTGAAAGGAATGTCTGCTGCTTGCAGCAGACTAGAGATTTCCACCCAGGACGCTCTGTCCTGGATCGTTACAGGAGGTGGAGGGCGGGGCTTCTTACCTGTGACTGCGGGAGTCGCAGCTTTGGGCGAGACTGGTCTAGAGGGTGTGGGAATTGCCGTTGGCACTTTCGCGCCATCGATGTTTGCGAGTTTAGAAGGCTTATTATTACGCGGTTTTCGACGCCGCGTGACTTCGGTGAAGCCGTTGTCAACGGGGGTATCCTGCTCCATGTCGGAGTCAGAGCTGGACGTATTGTCACTAGAGGAGTGACGATTCGTCAGTTCGAATTCGTTTGATTCCTCGATCCTAACTAAGACCGAGGGAGCGGGCATCGTGAAAGAGTGCTCGGCGCGATACTTCTTCGTAAACGCGTCGTAGTTCTCTATTAGGGAGGGATAGTTGCTTCCGATGAAGCCACGAAACCTAGCGAGTTCAGCTTCTAAAAGCCGAATCTCACTATGCGAGGCTATACTCGGGCCTGAGGGGGGGAGAGGGGCAGGGGAAGACATTAAAAACCTCCCTGCCAGAGAGGCAGGGGGGCGTGTCTTTTGAACTTAACGGACTCCGGAGACCGGACTACAAGAAGCACAAAACTAAAAAGATAGGTTTACACTTCGCACAGCTGCGTTTCACGGAACTAATCCAATTTTAAAAGAGCAATAGAACAAGGTAGACACACAGGTGCGTCTCTTGAAAGTAATTGCAGTTCCAAAATACAATAGTGTCTAGTGATGACTCACTCGACAGTACTGCGTTGTCGAAATAACCATCTGGCGCGTGCAAACAAATGCGTGCGTCCAGCACGGCTAACGGATCGCAACTCTCGTCAAATATCATGAAGCTGACGTGTCTCTTTAGTTATATCGTTGATGACAAGACGAAATAAATGTCAAATTAGATCTACAAAATAATTAACTGAATATCTGTTATATTCTTACTGTTTAAATTTCGTATTAAGCTCATTTCTTTTAAGGTTTCTATGAAACGTATGAATTAATTAAATATTACTGTTCTTAAATTAAGATGCCACACTTTAGTTTTTTTTTTAATAAGGACAAATGAATTAAAATCGCAGAGAAGCTAACATAAAAAAAGAAAACGAACATCAAACGCTTTGGTCGTGTTTCCAATTTACAACCCTAAACCTTTTTTTTATTAAAGAAAGTTACCAAAAATAAGCAAAGACATAATTTGTTAATTACTTGGGCGAACAGTTTTAAAACAGTATAGCGCTTGTTCTTATCCAAAAAATTATTGTTCGTTGATTGATTGTTTGTAGTCTGATTTATTATACTCTGTTTATACCAGACCATCATTGCGAACTAAACCACACTTGTCGATTTTGTGGTCCGAATAATGGTTTAATTATATGATAGCTAGCTTTCCTATTATTAATCGCACAGACGGATACTGATAATTTTCAATCATTATTTATATATAAGAGTATTTGGATGATATACATAAACTGATAAACTCCAAAACTGTCTGTTTGATCACCTCGTAACTAAGAAGACCCGAGTGTTTTAATGGTGAAGGATTTTATGCTATCCGCTTGGAACGCACTTCGTCCGTTTTTTTATTTCGAAATGACTACGCTATTGACCCAGCAAGGTCTTAACAGCTTCACCGGACTACCACTTCGTCCGCGTGGAATAGTTACTTTGGGCTAACGCTAACACGCAGCGGAAGCTCTCAAGAGAAAAAACCCGATTTTGAAACATTGTTTGGTGGTGCTCCGCTCCTATTACTCTTAGCATTATAATAAACCTATAACCTTTCTTCATAAATGAGCTATATAAAACTAAAAGAATTTTTCAAATCGGACCAGTAGTTGTTGATATTATCCTCAAAAACGTCACAAACTTTATCTCTTTATAATATTAGTATAGATTATAAATGGGAATGTGTTTGTTTATTTGTTTATCACTCTATCACGCCATAACTACTCAACCGATTATAACAAAATTTTACTTACATGTTTTTATGCCTACAAAACAAATGCATTGTTCCCGAAGGATAAATCAAATATGCATAAACGCGAGCGAAACGCTGAGCAAAACTAATGTAGAAAAGATGGTCCAAGGTAAATTAGTTTTTGAACTATGCAAAGATCTTTGTAAATATTATATGAATTATTAAGATTTCAGACAAATTTACGTAATCTTTTAAACATTGTGACGAGGGTGAACGTTCTCCAAGTATATAATTTCGTATGACGTCTAATCCAATCTTCATCTCATTATAGACGATAATGGAAACTGGAGAGGCTTTACGTGATCAATTGACTAGACATTTTAAATATATATTTTATTTTACTTCAGTGGATTAGTCTGAAAGTGAATCAGATGTGTTTGATGATATATTTACTAAGAA
>JACEII010000008.1:14351967-14368572 GCA_014332785.1 Antheraea mylitta | reverse complement strand
TTATATATATTTTGACATCCAGATAATAATCAATTTACAAGAATCCATCACAATTCCTTTTATAGCCTCTGCCCGCGACTTCGTTCGTGTGGAATAGATACTTTGGACTAATGCTAACACGCAGCGGAAGCTTTCAAGAAGAAAAAAACTCCGATTTCTAAACATTCTTCATTGGTGCTCCGCTCCTATTGGTCTTGGCGTAAAGATTTATAACTATCATCGATAAATGAATCATATAACATTGAAAGAATTTTTCAAATCGGAACAGTAGTTCCTGAGATTAACCTTTTTTTTTTCGAACTGACTACGCTATTGACCTAACAAGGTCTTAACAGCTTCACCGAACTACTAAGGCGAGCGCTTAAGGCACTCAGCCGATTTTATTTGGGCAACTAGCTCAAGGGTGCACGGCACACCTCGGCTTGGCTGTTGCCTGTTACATGCAAACTCGCGACCTAACTTAGCTAACCTAGCTAACTATTCATATATGTTTGAGTTGTTGAGACGCATACGTGTACCAAGCATACACGCCTCAACAATCTCTCCATATATTTTTATCGGAAAATTAGAGTTTTTTCGGTTCGATAAAGAAAAAAATAAAACTCTTCCACTTCCATGTGTAAGCGTGTAGGCGTGCACGTGTGTGGGGGTGATCATGTAGTGTTGTAGCAGTGATGTAAATTTTTGTGTCACTGTATCGCACTCAAGGGCTCCACACCGAGAGAACGGACCTAGGCTTGAGTTGCTACCGAGGGGGGCCTAATCTGGTGTGTGGGAGCGAAATTTACCCCCAGACCACGGCGGCGTGATCTGTGGTTACGCGGACGTGGGCGTGAACACGCTCTGTTTGGAGAGAAGGCTGGTACTGATCGTTCGCTGCCGTTATTTCATCGGGAGGATCGGTAAAAATATGTCTCGGGCGTCTTTTGTAGCGAGCAGCCTCAGGTACGGTTTCGTATTTTGCAGCGGATACCACTAACGGACTGGGATGATTCGCGGCTTTTTCATAGTAACTACTAGTAAGAGATTTAATGTACGCCCACATAGAAAGCATCTCCAGATCCTTGTGAAGATCCTTATTCCGGACGTACCATGGGGCACCGGTAACTTTACATAGAACGCGGTTCTGGAGAACCTGTAACTTTTGAAAATTATCTTTCGACATATGTGCAACAACGGGACTGCTATATGTCATCACGGGATGGATACATGTCTTATACAAGGTGAGCTTGTGTCTGAGGGACATCTTACTCTTATAACAAAGCAAAGGATGGAGGCGACCCAAGACCATAGCGGCTTTGTTTCGCACACTATCTATATGTGACTCGAACTTTAAAAGTTTATCTAATGTAACACCGAGATATTTGACCTCGCCGGCCCACGGTATATCAGCTTCATATAGCCTGATGGGCTTAAGGTTATTACTACGTCGCGAAGGGTCGAAAAGTATCGCGGCACTCTTATCAGGATTAACTTCTATCCGCCACCGACGAAACCATTCACCGAGTGTGCAAACGGCCTTTTCGGTGCGCTTCCTAAGAAAGTCCGACCACCAGCTGGAAGTGTAAATAACTGTATCGTCAGCATAACAACCTACCTCGACCCCCGGAGATCGAGATAGATAGCTGATGTACAGGTTGAATAGTGAGGGCGCGAGTATGGAGCCCTGTGGCACACCTGAGCGTATAGGGTGGTGTAGGGATAGTTCCCCATCCACTTTAAAACGGAAAGTTCTATCAGTGAGGTAATCGCGGATAATATGAAGTAACTTATCAGGTACGTGAGATTTACATAATTTATGGATGAGCTCTCCATGCCAAACCTTATCGAAGGCTTTGGAGACATCGAAGAAAACTGTAATTGTGCGTTTCGGTTTACGTTTCGGATCAGCATTAAATTTAGAGAAAATGTACTCCGTGAGGCGGTGTACTTGATTCGTGCAAGAGTGTTCGGCACGAAATCCGAACTGCTCAGGTGGTATTAATTTTAAATCTGTAATCGAAACCTGGAGACGGTTCAGAAGGAGCCGCTCGTATAATTTACCTAATTTATCTAACAGGCTAATCGGGCGATAGCTATCGGGAAGCGTAGCTTTTTTGCCAGGCTTGTGTAGTCCTATCACTACAGCCTTCTTCCAGGCGGCTGGAATGTGGCCCTGGGACATGGCCGCATTGAAGATGCAGACCAATAAAGCTATGATGCGATCAGGAAGAAGTCTGAGTACTTCGTTCCTGATCCCATCGGGACCTGGGGACTTCCTAAGCTTTAGACGCTTGATGGCATCCGATACTTCATCAAAAGTGATAGGAGTTAGTGTATCAGCCGGCGGGGATGCTAACGCGTGCTCTACCGAGGTCTCGATCGATACAATATGTATAGGGTCAGTGTTTGCTGTGTTCGGTGAACATTGTTTCTCTAAATTCGCGGCTAGACACTCCGCCTTGTCTATACTATCGAACGCGGGGGGCAACCCGGGGCCTCTATTGAGAGGGGGCATCGGAATAGTCTCGTCTGACTTAAATGTTCGCGCGAGTTTCCAGTATGCCAGGTGGGATGGCCGGATGTCCTCCAGGAGCCTATCCCATCTGTCGGCCCGGATCTCAGAAATACGAGTCCTAACCTTCTTTCGTAATAATCGTAACCGATCGTGATTCTCTACAGACGGATAAGTGTCGTGAGCTCGAGTCGCGGCGTTCTTTTCCGTGATCAACTTTCTTACGTCGTCCGGGAGTATAAAGCGGCGATCGTTCACCGCTTGTGCCTCTTTCGAGGTCTCCCTGACAGCGGTCTGAAGATAGTCGACCAGGGAATCGATAGCCGAATCTGCGTCGGCGTTGGCCTGTCTAAACTTAGAGACGTCGGATTATCTTTGAAATAACGCGCGAGTTTTGCGTAATCGGCCACCCAGACCGACGGAGGGGTGGCATCCGAGCACGATCCTAATAGAAATATTACTGGGCGATGATCTGAGTCAAGTTCGTGTACGACTTGTATGAGTCGTAACCGAAGCGTGATATTTTTAAAAAGAGCTACGTCTAACTCTGTGTGAGTGGGTTCCGGAGGGACTATGACATCAGAACCTATATCGTTGCCTAGTCTGTCCAGTATCTTCCCGTTACGAGAAGTAGTTGGACTATTCCAGATGACGTTCCCGCTGTTGAGGTCCCCCGCTATAATGACGGAGTCTCCTAATTTGAATAACGCTTCTAAGTCGGATTTTAATAACTCTTTATTCGGCGAGAGATACGCGGATACTATTATGACGGACGGAGGTCCGGTCATCCCTAGTCTGCACACTGACATTTCCATATTAAATAGAGCGGGTGGATCTACTGGTAAACAATATAGGGAGCGTTTAAAATAGATTAGGGTGTCACCCCCGCAGGTGGTACGGTCATTTCGAATTATATTATAATTCGCGATTCGCGGGCTACGCATTTTCGGTTTTAATAACGTTTCCTGTACGAGAAAAATATCTATTTGTTTATCGCGCAAGAAGGCAGCTATTAGACCGCGCTGTGTTGAGAGATTCCTAGCATTAAAAAATGAAAGAGATAGACCGCGCGGTTTAACCCTATTCATTGCCGCAAACATTGTTAAACCGATTTGTTATAATAAGCACGGGCGAGTTCGTTCATTGTCCTAGCGAGAGCCGGGAAACGCACGAACGCTCTGAGCATATCCTGACTTCTCTTCGTCACGAGAAGCTCGGCAAATGGTAAGACGTCTACTACATCGTGCACGACCATTAACTGGCTAATCCAGTCAACGCCGTCAAAAGAAAGGTGCTGAGGCGGTCGTATTGAATAGGCTTCGCCTGCGGCGGCTGGGCCTGAGGTTTCGGAGCCTGGGGCTGAGGTTTGGGAGCCCAGGGGGCCAGAAGGGCCCGCACAGGTTGCGGCCCGTGCGGCACAGAGGGTGGCACGCGCGGGCTGGGCGTGAGCACTGCCGGGGTGCGGGGGGCACCCGGCAGGCCGGAGAAAGCCTCCACGGACATGAGTGGCGGAGGCGGAGGGCGGGTGGCGGCGATAGGAGCTCTGGCCGCCTGTCTCGCTTGCCGAGGGCGTTGCGTGTGCGGGGCGCGGGGACAACCCCAATAATTCGCGGGATGACCCGCGTTCCCGCACAACACAGCTCGGAGGGTCTGCTGAGGTCGGGGTACGCGAGCACTCCCTAGTACATGCGGTGTACCTCCCGGACGGGGAAATTTTTGTCCTTAAGGGACTCTAAAACCTCTTCGGTTGAGATCTCGACCGTGATGCATCTGAGTAATACACGGAGGAGACGCTCCTCCTCTAATGCACACGTAAAATATCCTATCTTCTGCCTACGGAGGAAATCAGTTAGTTTACGGTGATGGTCGGTGCTGGTTACCTTACCTTGGATGCCTGCTTGGGTGTTGAGGGCGGACGTGTAGTGTATACCTAGTTTTTTGAGTTCGGTGGATATGAACATCCACCGCGATTCGTCTTGGATCGTGATTGGGGGAGGCGTGCGGGGCTTTTTAGCCGACGCTGTGGAGCCGACAGCGTTAGGCTGGGTGAGTGGAGTAGGCGTGGACGTGGACGGGGCGGGGATAGGGCTAGTTCTACCAGAGCGTGGCCTCACGCTTTGTGACGTAGCCGCGTTAGGCATCCGGGCACCGTCTACCCTACTCTCTATGCAAGGAAGTTTTTC
This sequence comes from Antheraea mylitta, assembly GCA_014332785.1. NCBI lineage: Eukaryota > Metazoa > Arthropoda > Insecta > Lepidoptera > Saturniidae > Antheraea > Antheraea mylitta. Next base: position 14,363,895 of record JACEII010000008.1, on the reverse strand, counting down.
CGCTGGGCTTCCCGAGCCCGAGTCGGCATCGGAAGAGCGTATTCCGCGGCGGAAACGTTTATTATACGTAACCTTTTTGTAACAGTCATCGTCAATCGCAGAAGGCGTGGGAATCGCTGGTGACTCGGAGGTCGCGGGCGGCACGGCGGACGCCGCTACTTCGAGCTCCATATCGGAGCCGGTCTTCTCCGAGCTGGAGCTCGGTATGGGAGCTTCTAACAGGCCCATATCGATGTTGTTCGATAGAGACTGGATCGAGAGGGTCGCGAAAGAGTTCGCGGTAGCAACGCGTGGCACATATTGAGCCTCCTTCATGGACAGAAAACAATGTCGCGCAAGAATGGCATCGACGGCATTTTCGTCGGTGCCAATGGCTAATAAATCGTCACGGAGTCCTGTGAAAGTATTATTTTGAGCCATTCCGTGGCCTGAGGGGAACGTGAACCAACCTTCCTGCCTGAAGGCAGGGGGGCACGCCAAACGAAAAACTACGTGACTATCCCGAGTCCAGATCAAAAGAGCTATTTAAAACGGAACAAAATAGGTGAAAATGTAAATATATACGTGAGCGAGACAGGGGAAAAATAACATAAAACTATATAAGTAAACAAAAATAAATAAATATATTAAGAGACAAATGAAGAGTTAGAGAAATATGTAAATAAATAGATAAAAAAAGAGTAAACAAATAACTATATCAAGAAACAATTAAAGCAATAAATAAATAGAAAGAAGGGTCTCACTCAGTTCTAGGAAACAGAACGCAGGTGTGGCACAGATGTGCGTGCAGGTGTGCCCGATCAGAACAATGAGAACGAGCACTCGCGAAGTAATTACTGACGTCACTAAATCACGAATATCGAAGTCGAAGCGAGTTGCAAAGCAAACAACCGCTCAGGTTGACTGCCCGATCGGAACTCCCTGAGATTACCCCATGCAACGTCACAACGCTACAAACAAACTGTCAACGCCACAAACTTTACCTCTTTATAATATTAGTATAGACATATGTAATATGAATGAATACAAATTATTGTAAATATATCGCGTACAATATTTAAGTAAGACACACATAAACGACCTTAAATAGAGGACGAGTTTATTTAATATGCAAGTAGGTTCTATGGGTGGATGCTAGATATATATAATATTCAGGTTTACGGTAGAAAGGGCATCGTCGGCGTTAACGTGGCGTGACGGAGTAGCGCGAGCTAAGTGCTTCGCTAAATTGCTCGCAACGACTAAACATGTCTGAAGCTGCTGATGTACTGAGTACGGCCACTAGACAATATTTCGAGAGAGTGTAGTTAACGCTACTGGAATATTATTCTTTTCATGGGGCCAGTTTTAGTTTAAATAAACCAGTAGTCGACATAGAGATAATTTTTAAAGTTTATTTTGTACTGGTAATTTTTTCATTTTTTCTTTCTGTGAATCTTTATTTTACGCTTGGGAAATAATTTTGCATTGACCTCAATGGATCAACTAAATACAAATTTAGTTCGATATACAGTATGTTATCATACAGTAATCAGAGTTGCTGGCCTCCGCGCTTATCGTACAAGGGTTCAAAGCGTATACCTTAATAATAATAATCTATTGTAGGCCATATTTGTTCATATTATAGAAGTTGTATCCAGTGGCTTCATAACTGTATTCTATTTATATTCAGTTTTTAAATTTCGATGCATACAAATGTTCATAGCAATCAATTGAACGGTATTGTTCGCTACCACACCATCTAGTGATGATTATTTTTGTTTTATGTTCCTTGCTTTATATGAACTATTAAGATTTCAGACAAGTTTACGTAATCTTTTAAACATTGTGACGAGGGTGAACGTTCTCCAAGTATATAATTTCGCATGACGTCTAATCCAATTTTCATCTCATTATATCAATCAATCAATTGAACGGTATTGTTCGCTACCACACCATCTAGTGATGATTATTTTTGTTTTATGCTCCTTTTCTTCCCTCTGACACAGGCTAGAGACATTCTGTAGCATGGGAAAGAATGGCGGCATGGGCTTCTTTGTTCTTATTCGGTCGGGCTGTACCTATTGTAGCTGCAGCCTATATAGGTTGTATATAAAATATAACGTAACAAAAATAGTATGTGTCAGTTAGTGTTAGCGATCATAGGATTACCAAGTATATACATACATATAATTTTTTATTCTTTTTTATAAAATTTCTTCTTTTTTCTATCCTTATTATATTTTTTCTAGTGACGATTTGTAACAAAATTACTGATATAAATATTTTCATTATAAAAAAAACACTTAGCTGTGCCAACTTTTTCGAGCATATGTCAGAGGGTTTTGAAGTTTATTAATCACAAATACATATAACAAAATCCTTTTTTATATATTAACTAGCAATTGACCGCGGCTCCACATGCATTTTAAAAACATTAATTATATTTTACTGATACTTTACATCATGTTATTCAAATGAAGAGTTATAATCTCTAAAACTATTGCTGATAATTTTTATGGGCTATCAAATATTGGAATATCTTTCTTATTCTATCTTCCTTTTTAATTGCCTCTTTACGATATTTGAAAGTATTAATGACAATTTTTATAGCTCTTCAGTTTCAGAATAGCATGAAAATGATACGAAATTCCATTAAAATTGGTTGGAATTAGATAATTTTTATCTATACTAATATTATAAGAGTTTGTGAGTTTGTGACGTTATAGGGGGTAATCTCAGGAACTATGGGTCCGATTTGAAAAAATATTGTTATATAGCTCATTTATCGAGGATGGTTATAGGCTATATATCATATATCATACATTAAGACCAATAGAAGCCGAGTATCAATGAAAAATGTTTCAAAATTGGGATTTTTTTTCCTCTCGAGAACTTCGACTGCGTGCTAGCGTTAGCCCAAAATAACTATTACTACGCGGACGAAGTCGCGGGCAGGTGCTAGTCGCATATAAATGTGAAAATAACTTATTCATTCCATGTTTAATATTTTATTGAAGAAGGTTATATTCATATCTTCCAGAAAAAAGGATAATATTAAGTTTAGGTATTATTATTTTTTTCAGTCTAAAGTTAGGATTATCAACATATCTTAAGTAACATATGCTTTCCCTGTTACATATTTTATAATAATCGGTTGATTATAAATAAAAAAATATTTTATTTTGTTATTTCGAAACATACTTTTGATTGTTGCAGTCGAGTATTAGTACTCTATTGTTTAAGGAATAATATAAACTTCTTGTATCCAAAATTTCACAAGAATCGGTCGCCTTCAAGTTAATAAATACAGACAGACGGTAAATTTTTTTCAACATCATATTCGTGACTAGCTTTTATTCGTGGTTTAGCTCGCAATTATGTAGATTTTGAAAATAAAATACAGACCATGTTACTCGCTGATAATTTATCTTTCTGTACGTGAAGGAATATCAATGGTAGAGCCAAGCTGAAGCTATTATTGTTTTCAGCACGAATGGGTCGGCTCGTCCGGGGAAGCACCACCCTTCACAGAAAACCGACGTGAAGTAACAGTGCTTGCATTGTTGCGTTTCGTTCGGTCAGTGAGAGAGCCAGAAACCCACCTACCTTCCCCTTCCTCCTTCCCTTCCTGTCCCCCCCGCCATCCTTCCAAACACAGGCTGGCAACGCACTTGTGACTCTCCTGGTGTTGCAAGTGTCTATGGACGGTGGTGATCACTTAACATCAGGTGACCCATCTGTTCGTTTGCCTCCTATGATATAAAAAAAATGATATTTATATTCTTTTACTTTATAAATTACAAACAAAGTGTTTAAAGTTCTATTATAATTGATTACTAAATTATTGACCTTTTATGAAAATTAAATGTATTGTATAAATAAGAACTACATTTTTATTAATGTACTATATTATACAAGAAAGTAGCTTTTTATATCTGTATATGTATACCCATAATTTTTCTACACTACATAATGGATTTTGATTCGGTTTTCATTAACATATGTTCAAAATGTAATACTAACTACAGAATATAATCCATTTTCCTGGAGCAAGGTGAGCAAAGTGACTTTTACAAAGCGTATACAGTAACTTTAGCTTATACGGCCACTCTGAAACCAACAACTCTGCAACAACTTTAGCATTCGAGTCTTTAGGCAAAGTTCTATATACTGAATATACATTTTAAAGATTTCTATTGAAAAAGGAAAACTAGTAAATTTGCTTTTCTAACATTTTTAGATCGGACATTAGTCTTCGTCTCTGTATATATTAATTTTGGTTCATAACTTACGAAGCAGGACTTACTGCCACGGGAGTGCTCAATAACCATTACCGGTGTTTATTTGATAGGCTGTCATAAGTGTCTAAAATACACGTTCACATTGTAACAATTACTCATTGTTTTACCATATGACATTCCCTTTTGCATTATCAGTCAAATATAATAATAATAATAAATAATATTTTTTGCTATATTTAAATAAAAAAAATAATAAAAGGCCCGTTTATTCCAAAAACTATGAGAAATGAAAAAGGATTTTTTTAAGAAAGTAATATTATTAAGTTTAGATATAAAATAAGTAAATGTAAACTATTTTGGTTTATACCCCTCTTGAGTACATGCCAGCTCCTGCCATATACATATATATCTCTGTTTTTTGCTACGTTGGGCCAATCTGTAGCTATTTTATGAAGGTCATCTAACCATCGTGTGTTAAGTCTACCGATTCTTCTTTTTCCCCTTGGATAGGCCACATCGTAGCAACTTTTGTCTACATCTCTGGTTAGTAATATAACGTATAATCTTTAATTATATTATAAATGCGGTTGTATGTTTGTTAGTTGTTATACTTTCACACTATATCTACTAAATCAATTATCATGAAATCTTGCATAAATATTGTCAAAAGTACAGAAAGGTACTTTTGATTCTGAAAAAAGTACTGTCATTGAGGGATAAATTAAATTTGCAACAACACAGACGAAACCACGACCAACAACTAGCTAATTAAATAAATAGACCATAAATCTCTGAAGCTCTTGTATTGTTAATTTTAAAGACTTCATCAACATAGAACATCGTTATAAAGAAATATGATACTGTTATTTCGGGCTGTACCTAATCTTAATTAACGTGTATCTAATATGCGAATATTGTATAATTAAGATGTATGCTAAATTTATGTAAACAGGTACACAATTAGCGGGTAAGCCTGTTAAATTATCCAAGTAATTCAATCACGAAGCTTTCAAGAGACAGGTGAGGTGAAAACCGAGGGAGCGCTTGCACGACGCTCACTCTGTCAGAAACTAAGATGAATGGCTTAGAGCTTAAATCCATTTACCTCTTAATGTCTCTTTAGCTAAAAGTACAATATTATTTAATATTTATATATAAACATCATCACTATATCAAATATTTTATCTTTCTGTGAAGGGATGCTAACTCTAATTTAATAAAGGATATCAGAACAACTAACAGATGTACTCAGTACTGCTGTTAACTGTGCATTTTTAAAATAGATAATCAAATACGAACTTTAATTTAGACAATAGCGGCGCTTCTACTACGAACGTTGTGACACGAATTGTAAATCTCACGGAAATTATACCGCAGGACGCCTACCGATTCTTGCTGATTTTTTCCCTAAACTACTTAAAACGTAGGGCAATTCACCGCACCGCAGTGCACGCTAGGAATTAATACCTTAATATAAATAATGAATATACTCCTCGTAGGTCGGATCGAAGGTAGAGATACTGATTACATAATATAATATTAATATGGAAGGTTATTTAAAACTATAATCATCTGGTTTAAATCCACATCATCAATCTGTACATATAAGAAGAACGTAAATCAAACGCGTCTGTACTTTTAGATTTAAAAAAATGTTGTAGGTGTCTAATAATAGTAGTGGAAAAGCCACGCTGAAGCTATTACTGGCTTCAGCGTGAATGGGTCGGCTCGCCTGGGTTAGTACAAACCTCCTCTATTCTCACCCCTCCCCTTCTCTCTTCTCCTTTCCCCCTCGCCCCATACGCAGGCTGGTATTGCACTTGCCATTGATGTTGCTAGTGTCTATGGACCGCAATGATCACTTAACATCAGGCGACCCAACTGTTCGTTTGCCTCAAATGATATTCAGAAAAACGTAATGAAATACATCTTAATATTCATCTTAGAAACGTCTGTCTGTATGAACAAGAATCACTGCTAAAATACTGCGGCCATGTAAAAATCTCTTCAAGAAAATCATAAAGCATATGTTCGAGTAACATTTAGTCTTTGTTTTGTAAGGTTTAGTGTTATGGGTAGGATGTATAGAGTCCTTACTATATTAGTTGTGTTCTTATTATGGGTAATTCTGGGAATGTAATAATAGGCATCATGCACAGCAGATTGGTTTATTCCACGTGTGCGCCTACGTACAGAGCGTGAATGACTGACTAACTGGCCACTAGTTTATATAAGGTACTCTGTGGCCGCTAGCGCTCTACAATAAGCTGTCACAGATTAATAACATAATTGTGTGCCTAAAGTTTCATTAAAATCGGTTCGGTCTATCGACTTAAATACTAGAGAAAAGTAGATAAGTATATGGACTTAATATATTTAGATGACTTTCTTTAATCACTGTGTTTTTACACAAGTTTCCACGCCGACGAAATCACGGGCGCAACTATTATAATGTATTTATGTAAGGACAAAGCTTTATAATTCTTGTTGTTTATTTGATGTATTGTATGTGCTAAAAGTACGTTGATGTATATATTTATATGAAAGTATCTGCCCGCCGCGGCTTCACACGGGATTACTAACGAAGAAAAAAGGTCAAGTCGTCGCTTTATAGTACGACCAAGTACTGAAATAAAATGGTGACTCAGTGTCAATTCTGTCAGTCTTTTGAAGCAGTCCTGCTGTTTTCTGTCATACTCGCTTATTCATCTATCTTTAAACCTTAACAACTGACATATAAACACCCAAGACACACAGTCTCGAATAAAAGTAGCGCTCAAAACCGTCCCGCAAAAACTCTCCAATATACTTACGTAGTTATAGTTATGCTGTAAACTTATGATTTTGCAAATTCAACATTACCTGAATGAATTAAAGTTGTTTTTACAAAGACGCAAGCGACGCGAGATTATTTGAAATAACTGCATAATCCAAAATTATGCACTCATTTTTGTGTGCCGACTGTGAGACGTTAAGTGTGCATCTTGAGTTTGACTCTAGCCCAAATGTTTCATATTTCCTTACGATTGTTCATATATTCTCATTCTTATAAACCTTTTCCTGACGAAATTACAAACACAAAAAAGCCAATAGGTGCAGTCTTACTGAAATTTAACACTTATATATTTACATAAAAAGAATTTTATGTTATTTATTGTACTGTATAATATATAGCCACTAGTTCGCGCACATAAACTTTTGTATTATTACATCGTTCGTCACCAAATACGCTATGCATATGTAAATATTTCATGACAGAAAATATTAACAAATAGTTAATATAAAAATTGGTAGGTGGTAGAGCCCCGCTGAAGCTATTTTTGGTTTCAGCATGAATGGGTCGGCTCCTCCGGGGTAGTACCACCCCTCTCACAGATAACCGACGAGAAATAACAGTGCTTGCATTGTTGTGTTTCGTTCGGTCGGTGAGAGAGCCGGAGACCCACGTCCCTTCCTCTTTCCTTCTTTCCCTTTCCTTCCGCTCCCCCTTCTCCCATATACAGGCTGGCAACGCACTTGCGACGTCCCTGATGTCGCTAGTGTCTATGGACGGTGGTGATCACTTAACACCACGTGACCCACCAGTTCGTTTGCCTCCTTTGATATACAAAAAAAAGAAAAAGTTGTTAACACAAACAGTAACAATTATTAATGCGTTTGAAAACACCAGCACAGTTAGTATTGAAATGTATTATGTAAATGATGATAATCGCGTTTAGAGATACTGCATACTCATATAATTTCTCCGAACAGAAATACTAAAATGCAAATGATACTGTTAGTGCCAATTTGGTCACGCCTCTACAGGCTTTTACGTAAATGAGCTATTAATACGTGTTATGTTCAAATTATTGTGTTTATTTGAGTAATCATTATTGTAGTTTTGAATGTTTAATGATAATCTGTGATTCTTTACAGGCGATCGTTTAAACGCCATTGTGTATTCAAAAAACGTGCTAGAAAGACGTCACTTTTAAGTGTAGTTGCCGAGATGTGCCAATAAGCTGGTAGCGTAGAGTTAAAATAATTGTAGTAGTTGCCAAGGTGGGCAAAACGGCATACCTCCATGTTATGGAGTTATGACAAGGTTATTTTTCTATTAAATCTTAAGTTATAACAAATCGTTTTTGTAATTAAAAAACGATTTACTGCGAGAAACTACGAAACGAAAAACTTAAGATACTACGAAAACAAATGACTGTTGCTCTCTTTGTGAGTTAAACGTGTGGAAACTTTTAGTCTCTGTATTAAAAATCTTAATGATAAATTAAATAATATAAATCGATGTTTTAAAAAGAAGAAATTATTTTATGTACTTTCACATATTTAAAAGAATGCATCGATTTAGATTTACGTCAGTTTATTTAAAAAAAAAAGTGATTATTAGGTAAATCGCGATTTAATACAATTTTATCATTATTCTTTTATTTCGTCCGTTTTAAAATTATTGAATAACATATTTTATAAAAATAACTCATTTGACTACGAATTTTCTTAAATACTTATTTAAATGTATTTCTGTTATAATAATGACGAAATTTTATACAACGACCAAATAATACTACTTATCTTGACTTTTAGAATTTTCTCAAGGTGCTTTATTTATTTATTACCATAAATATATATAATTAAATTACAATCTACCTATACATATAATAGGAATGTAAATCAAGCGTTCTGTACTTTTCGTGAAAAAAAATGTTGCAGAAATCCAAGAATAAGTAATAGAACATATTATAATCATTTTTAGAAATGTCTGTCTGTCTGTTTGTCTGTTTGTATGAACACGTACCACTGCTAAAGTACTGGGTACACAATAAAACTTCTACAAGAAAATTATAAGCATATCTTCGCGAGCAACATTATCATTATTTCATTAAAATCGGTCCACTCTATCAAGTTATTGTAATTTGAACGACGACTCGAGTTAAGTACGAGAGAAAAGTCGACAAGTGCATTTAAATGCAATTAATACATTTAAATGATTTTGTAACATATACATTTACATATACGCAAAAGGCTAACTTTAAACGTACTTTCTTTCCAAATTAAATATTTGAGTTAATTCTTTTTTTGATGTCTATACACTGAAACCTCATTATCTAAAATTACTATTCCAGAATAATCTATATTGTAACATGTCTACGTATACCAAGCGAATCTTAATTAGGCTGGGAACATTAACACCTTTGTTGTACAAGGATCAGTCACGCGGAATGTTTATTAGTTGTCTAGGGTGCGCCATTGCTTGCATAAGTAAATTAATTATGAGATATCGCCCGTGAACGCACCTTTCTTGCTTGCCATTGTTAACTACAAGTTTTTTCTTGTGGTTTCGCCTTTTTTTTTAACGTGGGGAAATCCCTTATGGATACCCACCCTCCCGGGGGAGAGGGTGGCTTATGTCCGACTCGGACGGACTAAAGCCCCACGGTGTACCGAAAGACCGTGTTGTTGGGGCGGCAAGGGATCGAACACGCTAATCAATCTTGTAGAGCCGCCCCATCGGTCCGCCCGGCGGAAGGTGACCGCTTTCAAAAATTTTGATGATATGCATTTTTTACTATGTCCCGCTTTCGACGAAACAGTCCTGCTATTTTCTCTGGAAAAGTTCCAAAATCCCAACCTGGAAAAAAAATCTGGCATCGCTGATGGATGACCACCTAAGAACATGGTGTGACAATAGATTTTTGTTGTATTTGTTAAATTTAAATGTTTATCTCTAACATAAAAGTTTCACTTCTACCATGAGTCTTTATGATACACCCTGTTTTCTTTCTTCTGGGAATCTTCCTTAGTATTAGTATTAACATTACACTTGATGATTTAAATATTTCTGTAGAATAAGTGAATCAAAAATTTTAAAAAGTAACTTAATTGACGCAATAACAGAGAATCTTTTGTATTACGGGGAAATATTTAAAAAAATATAAAGCCAACGCCATGCTGTGTTCCCAGGCGAACACCCATCCAAGTACTGACCGCGCCCGACGTTGTTTAGTATCGGTGATCGGATGAAAACCGATGTGTTTCACACTGTACCCGACACAGTGTTTACTCCCACCATTATTCGTCATGCAATAAGAGTCGCCGATCAAAATTTCAAAGCCCTTCAATAAGATGTTTTTAAGCTTTAAGAAACTATGTTTTTTATTAGAGCTACGCGGCCAGCAGTCGGTGTTTTCTTGCTGAGTAGAAATGGGATAAACAGTGTGGTGGTTATATTTTTCCTCTGTACATAAAACATGTTATTAGGATAATAAACGACTCAGATGACGTCGTTGTTATCAGCTAGTAAGCAATATAATTCACAGTTGAATTCTTATCAAAACTCATTAAAGTTTACGGAATTCCCGTTGTATTATTTCGAGATACAAAACAGAACGTGATTTGATTTTAAAGAGGGTAAGGAACTCTGGATGTTTCCCCTCGTTGCGCATTTGCAGATAGTAATTAAGTCGGAGGTAAAACAGTTCCAAACCAAAATTAAGTCGGAGCTACTTAATTTAAAAAGTCTCTGCTATCTTCTTTTAATACTGGAAAAAGTAGAGGGGAAAATACATTAGGAGTAGGTAATTCATCAGTCTTAAAAGTTGTAGTCGCTCCGTTCTCAAGTTGTTGTAAAATTTTCTACCGTATTTAGGGTTGCCAACTTTTTTAGAAAAAAAAACGTAGCATATTTCGAAACAGGAAAAACAATAATTGGAAAAAAAGATCTGTTAAATGTATTGATTTATTTTCTTAACTATGTTGTTGCGTGCTTTGAGCACTTGCGGACAATTATCTGTTGTCTTCGAAGGTTTCAAAGCTAGTTTTACCTGTGAAAAATGTTGCATATAACTATGTAAGGTATTTATGTAAAGTGTTCCTATTGTGTATTAAGAATTGAGGAAGTCGTGTTAAGAATATTTTTAACCGACTTCGAAAAAGGAGGAGGTTCTATGTTCGGTTGTATGTTTTTTTTTATGTATGTTAATCGATACCTCCGTCAATTGTGAACCGATTTTAATGATTCTTTTTTGTATGATTCGGCTATACTCCAAGGTGGTCCCATATAAATTTGAATAAAATATTCAACCCCTAAGGGGGTGAAATATCGTTTATTTGATTTTCACCCACTTCGTGTCTACGTATATTCTTGTACTTGAAACAGATTTCAACAATTTTATTTGAATTACTGAAACCTGGGAATAGGTGTTCTTCAAATTACCAAAAAATCCAACCATAAGGGTTGAAAATAAAGGGATGAATAAAGCTTATATGAATAAATGAACTTCCCCATAAGCTAAATTTAATGAAAACTTGGAACAAACTGTTGTAGTGATCCAAATATCATTTAATCAATCCTGATTTGATCATGAAAATTGAGAAATTGGAATGGAACTCCTCAACGGCTTACAGCAGCTATCTTATGTTTGGGTACATATGACTCGTTTGATCAGGACTTACATGTGGGGTTATGACTGTTGAGGCAATTCCCGTGGAACGGACATTAGGAAAGATGAGGTTCTGAAATTCGTTCACAATCAACCTAATTTGACCAGTTGAATCTAGTACGGTGTAATATCATGTTTGTTTGTCAAGTTATGAACTTATTTTATAATTAATTAGAACCATATAAATATATTTATATACGCTAAAAATGGAAAAATAAAAATTTTTACAAAAAAAATTGAACCGACTTCGATATCAAAAACTTATAAAG
>JACEII010000008.1:14339811-14351567 GCA_014332785.1 Antheraea mylitta | reverse complement strand
TTTTTTACACAAACTACTTAACGTGGGCGCGATTTGGAAGACACAATTACAATTAACGCAATATTCTGTAAATTTCTACTTACAAATAAAAATATTATATAATAAATAGCGAAACGACACAGAATGACGTAGTTTGTTACTTTTTATATACCTAAATATCATATTCTCGTAATTTACTAAATGGTTCTCATTATTTAAAACGATTGTAATAGATCTATCTAATTTACGATCAATTTACTTTCTCGGTACAAGCTTTTGTTAATCCATTGAACCTTGAATAATTTGAAAGGGATGTGAACGTGGCCGATCACGTACAATTTATAGCCAGTCGAGCGGTTTAAGCAATTTATAGATATTAACTATATGGTTATATATAATAAAATATGTACATATTGATTATCGTACACAGATACTTCGCTCTCGACTTGCAACTTAGGTATCGTTTGTCAAAATTTTTTTGTAAATTATTTGAAATATAACTATAATTGTTAGAAGTATCGGAAAAAGTCAAGCCGCCTTGAAGCTTTTGTGAAGAAGGTTGCGTTGATCCCTTTGAGATATAACAATTGGCTAGTAAAATTAAATATTTACTTAATCTTATGCTAAATAGAGTATCCATATTTTATTATCGTTGATTGATTGATTAGTCTATTTGTCGTTGCGAGGTTTAATCTATGTGTAACAATGTAGCGGCCAATACATTGTAGCTCTTTAGCACTATCCGGGGAGCACATGTAGAGGAACAAATGGTACACTTCCTGTCGACGTGAGTAACATCAGGCCCCCCATTTGATAAATGCTAAAATGAGATCGTTTGTTTGTTTGTTGCACTTTTACGCCTTAACTATTCGACGTTACATATGAAATTTTGCGTGCATTTGGTATAGGGATACAGAAAAACATAAAGGATTGTATATCTTTTTTACATGTAAATATGTATTTTTCATCCAAAAAAGAGATGATCCCGAGGGATAGATCAAAGCTACTTTAAAGCAAGCACAATCGCGAGCAAAAGTTAGTCTATTATAGCTTCATAATTTAAATTTGTGACTAATGAGCAAAATTTTACCAAGAACTATGAAAATTATTATAAATTCAATACGGGTATAATATCCTGTTCGGAATGTTACTTATTAAACTCTACGCAAACTTGCACTGAAGACGATTTTATTATTTCATCGGAACTAAGTGTTTTATTTGGATTGACACTCATCTCCATTTTATTAATGTAATAAAAAGGTATGTAGAAGCCTGATATGCCAGTGACCTCGGTAACTGGTCCTAGTTTATATTCTATATATCCTCAAGTTTTATTCACTAGTATAACCATATAAATAAAGATCAACTGCTGAATGTATGTTAGCTGTTTCAAAACGGCTGCCCCTATTTGGCTAGGTAAAAAAAATGTTTGTTATTGTAATTGTCAGGACAAGGTTGTATGAAAGAAAACTGTACGAAAAAGTGACAAATTTGTGTTAAAATAGCACCATATAAAAAAGTGAGTGGATGACTGAAATATAGAATATTACGAAGACTTTCAAAAATGTTGACAAACAGATTTGGTAGTTTGACGTTTAATTGTTTAGTTGTCAGACTCTCAAGAATACTGACAGACAGATTTGATAGTATGACGTTCAATTGTTTAGTTTTCAGACTCTCAAGAATACTGACAGACAGATTTAGTAGTTTGACGTTCAATTGTTAAGTTGTCAGACTCTCAAGAATACTGACAATGTGATTTGATAGTTTGACGTTTAAGTTCAATTGTTTAGTTGTCAAACACTCAAGAATACTGACAAAGTGACTTGATAGTTTGTCGTTCAATTGTTTAGTTGTCAGACCCTCAAGAATACTGACAAAGTGATTTGATAGTTTAACGTTCAAGTTCAATTGTTTAGTTGTCAGACGCTCAAGAATACTGACAAAGTAATTTGATAGTTTGACGTTCAATTGTTTAGTTGTCAGAATCTCAAAAATACTGACGGACAGATTTGATAGTTTGATGTTCGATTGTTTAGATATCAGACTTTCAAAAATATCACAGATAGACTTGATAGTTTGACGTTCAATAGTCTAGTTGTCACATTTTCACAAATATTGACAGACAGATTTTATAGTTTGACGTTCAATTGTTCAGTTGTTAAATTGAGAAATATTAATGAATAGTTTAGATAGTTTGACGTTCAACAGCTTAGTTGTCATTTTATTTCAATACATAGTCGTATTGTGAAGGGAAGGTTTCTTATTTTATTCGTCAATACACCCGTACCAAGCCGAAACTAGCAGCTAGTTTTTTACAATAAAAACACGCCAAAGATTTCCTGCCAGTTTCATTTAAGTAATGACATTACAGCAAAACAGTAACCTCTTATCATTGTTTACTTTTCATAGAATTTAGTAAAAGAGCTGATGAATTCATAAAGCACTGCGAAGGTTTAATTAAACATTGTGAGGTAGCCGTTGAATATTATACAATCTGCTTTTAGCGTCCTCCCGACCCTAACCGGCCAGAACAATACACGGTTTCTGAACAAAATTAAGAATATTAAAAAAATGTCTAATTTTTCCCTTAAAAGAGCTAAGCCGGCCTTTGTTGAGGATTAACTTTATGATGAAACGAATTACCTCTTGAAAGCTAATGTAAATAAAACATAAACAAGGAAAATAAATACATCGTTTACGGCTGCAAAGTTTTCAACGCGTTTATCGATATAATCTTATTTTAGAAATCGATTTGTTTTGTTATTCGAATCTACAATCATTGAGAATTACAATATTTATATTTCTTGTGACAGACCTTCTTATTTGACTTACAAATTGACACAAGATAAGCAGTCCAATTAAATATTGACATTATTAGGAGTTTTTATTAATCTTTAGAAGTGTTAGAGCTATGCTGAAGCTATTACTGGTACCTGCATGATTGGGTCGGCTCGCCCGGGGTAGTACCACCCACTCACAAAAACACCGACGTGAAGAAATTGTGCTTGAATTGTTGCATTTCATTCGGTCAGTGAGAGCACCGGAAGCCCACATTTCTTCCCCTCCCCCCTCCAAATACAGACTGACAACGCACTTGCGACTCCCCTGGTGATGCACGTATCTATGGACGGCGGTGATCACTTAACATAAGGTGACCCACCTGTTCGTTTGCCTCCTATGATATATAAAATATATGATATAAAAAATTAGAGTATTCTAAAAGTAAATGGAAAATTTCTCATTTTATTAATCAGTACACTCGTGCGAAGCGAAAATAATTGGGGTAAAGAAAAAAGAATATTAACAATTTAATTGTATTCAGTAGCTCGTTCTCATGGACTGCGAAGGTTACTCTATAATGATATTTCCAATCAAAAAATGGGTAGCGCGGGCTTAATTAAATACTTCCTTTTTACATTCAATCTTCACCGGACTGAATCGTTTTTTATTAGAGTTCCAATTACGTAACGGATCAATCAGACGGAAGCGTTTGAAAATGTTTCCTTGTTAAATTTATAAACTTTTGGCATTGATAAATTATCTCAATTTATCTTTATATATATGATTCTTTTGTACGTGTTTACGTGGCCAGACTCCTCATAAATCGCTATACTGATTTTTATGATTTTTTCTGTGTGTTCGAGAGGATTCTAGGATAGTTTAGATTCACAAAAGGACCCAAAAGGTGAGACTCGATCAGATTCCAAGACTTTTTATTATTTTCTGAGTAGGACAACGTCTACTAAGCCCTATAGAATGTGTGTTAAGCTTGTATTTTCCATGGGGAAGAATTTTTTTCTGTCTATTTTAATATGGCTCGTCACTGGGTGCGGCTAGATTATACTTAGATAATGAATTTTCATTATTTTTTATATTACAATTAAAACGTGCACGAGGACACGGGTGGTTGTTTGTTTTTATGTATAAAGTTTTTTAGTTACGTTTTTAATAATTGAGCTTTTGTATTAATATTTTTTAAAATGTATTTCTGAAAAAACGACTGACCTATATATGAGGCTATGACCTAACTAGGCTTCGTTCACGCATACCCCAGTTTTTTGAAAAGTCAAAACCATTTTAATGTAGATGAAGTCGCGAACACGAGCTTTTAATTTTTTATAAATATGTGTAAATTCAATTAATCCCAGTAATAATATCTTTTTCAATGTGAGTTTTATTTCACAGTTAATCGTTTTTTTTATTTCCAGTTTCCTATATTTTTTTTTTAATTTATCTCACATACCTGAATAAAGTAACAGTACACCTAGGTATCAATATCATCGTATGAACGGTTCAAAGGTGCACCGACGGAGCAAACCCAATTATTGGCTCACTTACCCTATGCATTCCACAACTCGATAAATTCTCGAGCGTGGCTCAGCAGCATGCATGCGGCGAGCATCCACAAGGTTTTATACATCGATGGATATTGATCCTTTTATCTAGATTGAATATTGTATTAGGAATATATTGCAATGCTCTCTTTCTGCAACATATCTGCACTTTATCAATATTTTATATCTAGTTCAGAATACACATTTTGTTTTGAATGGTTATGGATTTTATATAAGCTTTTTAGAGAACCTTGATTATTGATCTTGCTAGTTCCTACGGGTTCATTCATTTTTCTCAGACAAAACAAGACTGACGCAAACGAACGGGTGGGTCATCTGATGTTAAACTATTACCGCCGTCCATAGACGTTGTAGGGGGTAATCTCAGAATCTACTAGTCCAATTTAAAAAATTGTTATATCGCTCATTTATCGAGGAAGGTAATAGGTTATATATATATCATCAAGCTAAGACCAATAGAAACGGAGCACCAATGAAGAAGTTTCAAAATTGTTTTTTTTTTTGCTCTTGAGAGCTTTCGCTGCGTGTTAGCACTATCTCAGAGTAACTATTCCACGCTGACGAAGTCGCAGGCAGAGGCTAGCCTAATATACGCCAAGAAAACTGTACAGTTGTGTGAGAATCAAAATTTTTTTTTTCTCAAACTAATTACGGTGTTGTTCTGGACAGGTATTTACAGCTTCACCGAACTATTGATGCGAGCGCTGAAGGCACTCAGCCGATTTTATTTATTAAGGCGACTAGCTCAAGGGTGCGCGGTACACCTCGGCTTGGTCTGTCGCCTGTTTTATGCAAAATTCGCGACCTATCTGAGCTAACCTAAGCTGAGAGTTACAGAAGCATATATGTATGTACCAAGCATTTCTTAATTAAAATAACATATACAGGAATTTGGATTTGTGTTGCGACGTCAAACAGAGACATCAATGTTAAAATAATTTGAATATGCATCTAGCTAAGGTTTATTTTACTACACCAGTAACCTTTTTGAGGGCCAGTATTAGTATTAGTATACTATAAACCAGCGGTTCTCAATCTTTTTTACTCAGCGACGCATTAACATACTTGCTATAAATTCGCGAAACCCTTACATAGTTACATGCAACATTTTTGATAATACAAAGTGGACGAAAGTGAGAGTTTGTAAATCTCGTGACGAATTTGATAGGTGATTACGACACGCCAATGTGCCACGACATAGTGATTCAGAACCGCTACCGTAAATTATAGTCAAGTCAAATTATATTCAAGATATAAATGTTGAAGCTCTTAATGTTGTATTTAAATAATAAGCAATAAATATTAATATATTAAAGTGCGCCGTGAGATGTCGTATAGTCTCGTTTCTAATTCAGTTTCAAAATCCATCTTTTATTCAATTTGGGATCGTGTATCGCAGCCGGCATCTACTCAGTTCAATATAGGCACGGTCGGATACACGGGCGCAGTGGGATGGGATTCGATCTGAGCTAACACAATTTGGGCCACTCTGCGCATTCCACAACCCGATCCCATTGTCCAGAGTGGCATTGGTACAAAAGCTGCATGGCTTGTAAATATCTTACACGGAATAATACTCTATTATTTTTAACAATATAACATATTCAAAAGATTTAAAAAATATTTCAATTATTTTTTCAGTTATTTACTCTTTTTTTTGGACTTTAATAGTTAATTTACATTTCTATTCTAAAGGTCACGTTAGAAATTATTCTAATTTTAATTCGAAACTACCAAATACGGAGATCATGCACACTTTTAGCTATTTTCATAGGTTTTCCTCGACGAACGAGAAAAGCGTAGGAACAAAATCAAAAGTATTTTCATGGTTTATTTTGTATTCCTATTTAAAAAGTTTATTCTACGTTAGTTTTGTTTTCAATTTTTAATTATAAGTGTTACGTTTATATCGCAATAATTTCTTAAGTTTATTTTGTGTTGTTATTCAGAAAGTTTAGTAGTAATAATATTCGTCCAATAAGACAGTCGAAGGAATTAATCCATAAAGCCAATTCTGAAGTTGTCAATATAATTCGTTTTCTTCTATGTCCAAGTTAATGTAAAGGTATAAGCGCCGAATCCTTTACATAATATAACGTAATTTTTTATCTTCTTAATCTTCAAGACCTTAGAATTAATGCTTCGTGGTTATATTTTTCATTGATTTCACTTATGCAAAATAATCGAACGATATTATATAATACGCAACCAATTTCTACACGAGATAGAATCATGTAACACAATATTATCAAAAAAATATAAAATCCACTATATGTCAGACTGAAATCCCGCCAAACACTCTTAAAAAACTCTATTCTACATTAGTTTTGTTGCCAAATTTTTATTTGTGATATATTACGTATTATAAAAGTAAAGTGAGTGTAATTTATATTAAAATAAATTATTTTTGGTGAATACAATCTGTGATGCTACAAAAATCAACATTTTTTTAACTCTGTCGATATGTCTGTTTTTTTATTTGTTACGGGTAATCTCCGAAACGACTGGACCTATTTGAATGTTTTTTTTTTCTTAGGAATGACTACGCTTAACAGCTTCACCGGACTACAAGTAATATTTGAACGGGAATTTTACGGGCAAATAAGTAACTAATTAGCTGTTTTATTTAATATTGTTCGATAATGTGTAGCTTCATATTTTCTTATATAGTGTGAGCACTGAGGGTGATATATAGTTTAAAATTCCAGTTATGTGGCTGATCATAATTCCATCCGATTCGATACACTATTAGTATTCACATACATAATGTACACGTTACCTGTTACAGTAGGTGATGTGCGTGTGATACAAATATTTTTGAAATAGTATTATTGTAATTTACACTAGATGTGTAATCACAATTTTAAATTTATTTAATATATTTAAAAAAACGCGTGCGAAGCTGCGGGTAATAGCTAGTAAAATATAAAATCCACTTCATGACAGACTGAAATCCCGCCAAAAACCTTATTCTACGTTAGTTTTGTTCCCAATTTTTGATTTGTGATATATTACGTATTATAAAAATAAAGAGTGTGTATATAATATTAAAATAAATACTTTTTGGTGAATACGTACATATATCTGTGGTGCTACAAATATCAACATGTTTTTTATGCTGTCGATATGTCTGTTTGTTTATTTGTTCCGGGTAACCTCCGAAACGGTTGGATTTATTTGAACAGTTTTTTTTTTCTTAGAAATGACTACGCTGTTGATCTAGCAAGGTCTTAACAGCTTCACCGGACTACAAGTAATATTCGAATGGGAATTTTACGGGCAAATAAGTAACTAATTAGCTGTTTTATTTTAAGCTAATGGGTTCAGCAGACGTTGCCCGCCCTGACAATAAGACAGACTATACCTAAACCTTGCCCAAGAATCATTTTATATATTAGTGAAAACGACATGAAGATGCAATCTGTAGTTTTTGATCTTATCGTGAACAGACATATAGAGAGACGTGGCAGAGAACTTTGTTTTACAATATGTAGTGATGAACTGTTACCCGTGTATCCGTCTGTGTGGAATTAATTCAAAATATGTTGTTCACTGTAAACATGCGCGTGAGACGTGCGCTGTCCTGGACTCCAAGAATAAATATAACTGAAAGTTATATGTTTATATGTGACTTAAATTATAGCAAGGTACAATAATAACTTAATTATATCGATACTATGGACATATTATATCTATATAATAAAAGTTTTTTTTTTTTTTCGAAATGTCTACGCTATTGACCCAGCAAGGTCTTAACAGCTTCACCGGACTACTAAGGCGAGCGCTGAAGGCACTCAGCCGATTTCATTATGGCAACCAGCTCAAGGGTGCACGGCACACCTCGACTTGGCTGTTGCCTGTTGCATGCAAAATCGCGACCTATCTCAGCTAACCTAGCTAACTATTCATATGTGTATGAGTTGTTGAAACCTATATGTGTACCAAGCATATACGCCTCAACAACTCCTCCATATATATTTATCGAAAAATTGAGAGTTTTTCAGTTCGATATAGGAAAAAAGTAAACCCTTCCACTTTCATGTGTAAGCGTGTAGGCGTGCACGTGTGTGGGGGTGATCGTGTAGTGTTGTAGCAGTGATGTATATTTGTGTGTCACCGTATCGCGCAAGCAACGCACTCAAGTGCTCCCTACCGAAGGATCGAACCTAGGCTTGAGCGGCTGACGTGGGAGGCCTAATCGGGTGATACAATAAAAGATTTAACACATATTGTTTGATAATGTTTAGCTTACTGTTTTCATTACTTTCTTATATAGTGTAAGTGTGCACTCAGGGTGATGTATAGCAGTTTCAAGTTCAAGTTATGTGGCTGATGATAAATACTATCCCATTCGATACACTATTAGTATTCACATATATAATGTACACGTTACCTGTTACAGTAGATGATGTGTGTGTGATACTTACAAATATTTTTGAAAGAGTATTATTGTATTTTACACTAGGTGTGTGATCACAATTTTAAATTTATTTAATACATTAAAAAAAACGCGTGCGAAGCCGCGTGTAACAGCTAGTGAATTAATATAATTATTATACTATGTATATGTGCTGGTAAATATATTCGGCAGAGTTGTGAACAATGCAAATATGTTTTTTTTTATACTTGGTCGGTAATAGTTTTTTGTAATATCATATAGAAGGCAAACAGTCAGGCGGCACCCCTGATGTTAAGTGATCACCGCCGTCCATAGACACCAGCAACACCAGAGGAGTTGCAAGTGCGTTGCCAGTCTGTGGTTAGAGGGATGGAGGAATGGGGGAAAGGTAGGGAAGAGGGAAGTGGAAGGGAGAGGACAAGTGAGAGGAAGGGGGCGGTGGGCCTCCGGCACTCTCACTGACGAACGAAACGCAGTAATGGAAGCATTGTTACTTTACGACGGTTTTCTGTGAGAGGGTGGTACTACCCCGGACGAGCCGACCCATTCGTGAAACTAGTTATATCTTCAACGTGGCTCTACCACCTACCAAAGTTTGTCAGAGTTGGTCAAATCAATTGTTTCTTCTCCTCTGGACTGTATTGTTAGCGGTCTGTGAGGGCAAGGATATAAGGAGTACACGCTAAATCGTAGGATTCAAAAGTATACAATCGATTGAGCTGGGAAAGAGAAAACATACACACTTACTTGGCAGATAAGCGTCTGATCACTGGTGTCAGTGCTGCTCAGGTGAAGGAACTCTTATTTCACAGCGCCAAATAATCACGGTATGGCGTCCATATCCGGTCCGTATACGGGTTACACAATATACGTAATTTCACTCGCGGCGTGGCTTGCGTTCCTGTATAACGTTGTCGTATAATAGTGCGGCGCACACGATATGGGTGGCGGGAATTCAAGCGCCCTCAAGCGGTATGTTAACGAAAGGATACTTAGGCGTGGCGTAAGAAAAGGAGTTGCGCTCGCGAATTTCAATGAAACTAACTACCCATACAATACATACCAATACTATATATGTTTTAGCGATTTACCTCACCTGATGTAAGTGACGATGTGGAGAACTCATAGGTGCTTGGCGGCAGATTCTCGACCTGAGGATTATAGCTAGCCACACAGGTTTAGGAAAAGCCAATATACTAATAGGTTCATCACGGTATTTTTCCTCACCGAAACATTTATATGGATTTGAACCTGCGTCTATCAACTCGGTGTCCCAACACGCTGAGCTACCATCACCATATATATAGCTGTATCCGCATATCCACACGCGTTTTTTAAATTGTATTAAAGAAATATTAAATTGTGAGACCATGTACAATTATAGAAATGCTCTTTAAAAACGATTGTAAATGCGACACGCACGCCACTTACGTGTAACGTTACACATGTAACGTGTATATTAGATATATAAATAGTAACAGTGTGTCAAATGAGGTTTACCATCAGGGACATATTTGGAACTTTAACCCACCAAACTACCTACTTTAGTGCTCACTTACACTGTACAAGTAACTAATGAAATAATCACTTTAAAATATTATTATAAAGATGCCCATATTGACATTATAATTAAGTTTTCGTGACTATGCAAAAAATAATCGCTTGTCTGTTCGGCAAGAAATTGTATTATGAAACTATATATATGAAATACGAATGTGGATTAAGATCTTATTAGAAAGACTCTTCTATTTTCAAAGTTACTTATAATTATAATGTTGAATTGGAAACAATAAGTTGACATTTATTTCTCTAATTAAATATACAGATTGAGTAGAAGTCTTGAAATCTTACTAAATTTAATGCAGAAGAAGTCGCGGGTAACAGCTAGTCTAAATTAAAATAGATTAAATTAATTGCTATAAGGTCCGCTATCTGCCAGTGAAAGTTCCATGAAAATCCGTCCAACTGTTGTGATGATAGCGCTGCAGACGAAGCCGCGGTGAGTTCCGACCCTGACGCGGCCGGGAACGGTTGTGTCCGCGCTCGGAGCGATATTTCGTGATTATTGTGATACAGTGTATACAGAGTGAAGTGTTCGGCTTTCATCCGGCTGACGTGGCGCACACGTACACCGCAGCTGCGTAACACCTGCGTTCTTTTTCCTGAAATTTAGTGAGACCCTTCCTTTGTGTTTATTTATTGCTTTGTTTATTATATTATATTGGTACCTTTATTTGTTTACTCATTAGTTTATCTATTTATTTACGTAGTCCCTTATCCTTTTAGTCGTCATTTTTTTATAACTTTATTTATTTCAATTATTTATTTGTTTAGTTATCCATTTATTTATTTGTTCCATATCTGTGCAAATTATTTACCTTGCCTGTCTCGCTAACGTATTTTCTGTATTGTTTTCTTCTTCTGGTTCATTTTAAACAGCTCTCTTGATCTGCACACGGGATAGACCCGTAATTAACCCGTTCGGCGTGCCCCCCTACCCTTAAGGCAGGGAGGTTGTTTCGCGCCCCCCCCCTCTCAGTCCACCGCGATGGACTCCTAAGCAAATAGGTTCCGGCTTTTTCTCGTCATGAGCGGTTACAACGAGGAAGATGTTAACGCTCTCTATTCTAGATTCGCGTCGCAGCCCTCCGAGGGCCCTCAATTCATCACGAACTTACCGACCGCGAACTCATCCAGTACTCTCTCGTCGCAGTCTCCTCTAGACGCGCGCGACAAAGGCCTATTAGAGGCCCCGATTTCTAGCTTCAGCTCGTAGACCGGCTCCGAGATAGAGCTAGACGTAACGGCGTCCGCCGAGCCGACCGCGACCGAGTTCGCGTACGCGATTCCCACGCCTTCTGCGCAGTTAGACAAGGATGGTTATACGACCGTCTCTTACAGTAGGTTCCGTAGGCCCGGTTAAAGTCGCCAACATAGGTGGCGCTCGTGTGCCGGCGACCCCGGCTATACCGTGTAGTAAACCGCGGACGAAAGGACCTAGCTCCGTCCCGCTCACTCCG
>JACEII010000008.1:14269086-14329811 GCA_014332785.1 Antheraea mylitta | reverse complement strand
ATATAATCTTCATAATGTATCAATAAGTGACTGTAAAGAAAAAAAAATATTATGTCGAGGCGGCGTCAAGGGGATATCTATATAAAAGTATGGTATCATCGTGGATGACGTCATGTTTATGACTTAATACATCAATCGACCAAGACCAGTCGAGTATGCCATGCTGAATATAGTTACAAATTATCTGTAAAAATGAACGATTTAATGATCCATGCGAGAATTTCCGGTTGTCGGCCACCTTTTAGATTATTCAGCGAAAGCAGAGAGTCATTAATAATTAAGTTACCTATGATTGACTGAAACATCGAGCCACCCATAGAACAGAACTGATCAATAGCACGATCACAGGTTAATACATATATATATATTTATTTTGTACTCATTTACTCTTAATATAAAAAATCAATACGCTATGTCTGACAGCGAATACTCTAATATAGATTGACAGATCCCTATCTAAGTTGATAGAACAGTTTCTTTTAATTTTTTTATTGTATCTATTTTACACATCAACAGATGACGCTGTAGTGAATTAAATATTATACCTATTAACCGACCACCTTGGACATTCGTGTGCGTCCACGATAAATAGAATAGATACCTAATAAAAAACGCATGTGTAGTCGCAAGGAATGCTCCTGTTAAGTGATAGCTGTGGTAGAGCCACGCTGTTTCTGTAATTTGCTTCAGCATGAATGGCCTGGCTCGTCCGGGGTAGTACCACTCTCTCACAGAAAACCGACGTGAAGTTACAGTGCTTGCATTGTTGCGTTTCGTTCGGTCAGTGAGAGTGCCGGAGGACCACCTCCCTCCCTCTCCCACCCCTCTCTTCCCCTCCCACCTCCCCCCTTCCTAGCCAACACAGAGTGGAAACGCACTTGCGACTCATCTGGTGTTGCTGGTGTCTATGGACGGTGGTGATCACTTAACATCAGGTGACCCACCTGTTCATTGACCTCCTATGACATAAAAAAAAGTTTAACAATGACTATTGGAGTTTTGATCGTAAAATTAATCGCGTAAACCAGTAGCGGATGACTTTCATCGAATGTTAGTTATTTAGTGACGGTGTTACGGCTCTTAAAAATAGTTTGAATTTTTTTAATCAACAGCCTTAGTCATTTGTACATTTTTTCAAAATCATATGGATAACCAACTTCATCTTCAGATGATGTATTTACCTACTTCAATTTTCTAGGACGTATCCTATTTTAGGAAAGTTGATAGAATAATATTGATAAGCAATTTTGAAGAGAAAATTGAGTTGGGGTTACCGTACACCAGTTACTGGGGAGGTGGCGGCGAAACGCTTTCCTCAAATATTGGCTGCGGTTGAGTGTCTTGAAACTTGCGAATTTACGCCTGTCTTATATCTAGCTACAACTTCTATATTAATACCTTACTGGAGAAACTTTACACAGGCTATATCCCTGCACTCACATTTTCGGAGTAAACTGTCTAGGTAGGAGAAACTTTGGTACACGTTTACAGGAGAATTGAAAAGGTACACAACGACGTATGCTACCTTTCATTAAAAAAATCCCCAGGTATAGATCAAATTTACATTAACGCGATGGAAACTTCTAACAATAGCTAGATAACATTATATAGATATGAGATAAGTAGGTATTATTATATTCGTTTGATTGTTTGAATATTAAGTTATCCCCAAACACAATCTCTTAAAATTCTATAATCTGAAATTTGAATGAAATTACAAACATGTTTGAGTTAATCAATTATATAAAACGAAACAAATATTAATAACTCAACTATAAACCATGCGTTAAATACACCGATTCATTTGGAATATTTTGTCTAGTAGTTTTTATAATGTTTAACGTTAAAATGTGTTCAATATTTTTTATTTCCTTTGGTATTTTGGTAAGAATCGACTTTTTATGAACTCTTAAATACGTATTTTAAAAATTATTCAATGCCTTCATTTTGTCGTACTTATTAAGTAATCATCTTAAATTGTTATTCAGAAGAAATGCATAAACTAATCTGATGTCTCGGTTAAATGGAACTGTTGTCAATAGGAGGTGAGGGGCAACATTTATCGTAATGTTTGTACATAATGCATTTACAATTTCACTTGACTCAAAGAAATCGTATGGTCTGCAGGCATTAAATGATACACAGTATAATTTTAACTCAGCTTTATTAGAAAATAATATTACATTATTTCAAATAATTCAGATATTAACTTAATGGGTTACAATCATCAATATCTGATAAACAATATTTAAAAAACCACACAAAATAGACATATTTTTTAAATAAATTAGACAATTTCATTTTATGAGGCAAAATAAAATTTCACTCCAGCCATTATAGTTACATAAGAATTAATGTTAATTCACTTGTGCCTACTGAATTATATAATAAACTTACATTCATAAAGTTACACCCTTATTCTCAAATGATATGGTTTGTGAATTACGATACAGGTATATAATAATAATGTGTAATTTAATACTAACAATGAATTAAAAAATAGAAATATAGATAAGACAAATTGAAATGTCCGTTTTTCAATATTTTTACGAACATAAATTGATTTGTTATAAAAAAATATGAATTCAAGTATCAGTAAGTTTGGCTGAATAAAAATGATGTTATTAATTACGTTATGTAACATTATTACTTCCTTTGAATTACGATATAATATGTGTAAATCTTGTTGCTGAAATTACCAATAATTACTCATCTCTGGATTCATATTACACAAATAGATTTATATAAATAAGTTTTTACATCAGTTTTAATAGATGTTTCGAATTACATGAAGTAATATTAAAATTTACTTGAAATCCAAATAATACCTCAACTTTTATTATCAGTTATTAAGAAAAATGTTATCAACACATTATAAAGATTAATTTGACTTATGATATGACATAAATAGTAGACATATCTACTTTAAAATATAAGAAGTGATAAAGTTGCTATAATTGTAATACTAAGTAATATGTTAATTCTCATAAACTAATAAGAACTAAACTATTTGTATAGATTTGGCCAAGTATATATTGACGTATAATATTTGAACCAAATGTTATCATTCTATAAGATTCATAGCTATGCTAAGATTACATTTTAAGATGAATTGACTATGTTACCGTAGTCTAAGTTCAAGCGAAAAAAAATGACGCTATTAATATAATTTATCTATATCTACTGCTTACGAAGGAAACCGCTAAAACTTCTAATGCTAGTGTTTCGACGTCAGTAAAAATGGATACTAAGTGCACCGTGCCATCACATAATATGTAATTATGATCAAATATTCCTAATCTAGAACATGTTGTAAATATTCTTCAGTCATTACTAAATCTTTCCTGATAATCGTATTAGTAAACCGCTAAGTTATTCTAACCTAATATACGAAATGGGTTAAACTTATTCCGATTTTGTGACGGCTGTGGTCTTCTGGATCGATTGGGTCGGTGCAAAGGCTCATTTGCCGCTGACAGTAAAGGTGATTGAAAATCATCTAATTCTGTGGTTTCATTTATATTCTTTTCGAGTTCTTCATGTAATATTGTAGTATCAATGTTTGTTTTACTGCTAACATTTACAATGGCAGCTGTTGTAGTATAATTCAAATCACTGGACTCCTCAGTTACGTTTATATTAGTAGGAATAGGTGCAACATATGTTATGTTTCCAGCTTCTGTAATTTCTTTTTGTTCGACGCTATGTTGTTTCTCAAGTAAATGTAATTTTACTCTAGATGTATCGTGGGGAATCGTTGCAATTTCCGTATAATTTTCAATGCTATAAGGCGTGGGAGATACTTTAGTGTTCATATCTGCTTGATTATTATTTGTGAAAGTTGAAATGTTAGGCAATTTTTCTATAACAATAGAATTTATGTTATTTTCAATAAAAGAAATGTTTTCAAAAACAGGTATTTTTGTGGTTACATCAAATACAATTGGAGTATTATTCTCATCATTATCAGCAATCATTGTTATTTTTACAATTTCTTGGTTAAATGTTATGTTTTCAAATTTCTGGTTTATAGTTGTATTTTCTTGTAATGTTACTGGTGTTAAATTGACAATTTTTGGGAAGTCATGAAAAGTCTCATGAACAATTAAACTTTCATTCATGTTTTCGAGGTTAGATACATCGCCTGAATAATTAGTAACAATCAACTGGTTATCAATCTTCGTTGGTTCCTCTTTTATAAGAACCGTTAAATCTATATCTGGATCTTCCTCGTTTTTTTCTAAGACAGTATCATTCTGCACTACATATTGTATAGTTGTAGTTTCTACTTCTTTGGAATAAGGCAAATCTTTGGTGTACGTGCCTATAAATTGTGTTACACCAGATTTGTAATCCAACGTTTTAAATAATTTATTCTTTTTATCATATTTTTCATTATATTTTTTAGGTAGATTGTTTTTAAATTTATCTTTATTTTCGGTTAACATAGGTTTACTATAACCTGTAGAACTTATCAATGGTAATTCAGTATTTTCAGATATTGGGGTTTCTGATAATGATTTACTAATATATCGGATATTTGAATTAACAGTTTTATTATTCTGAAGATTTTGTTTTGGTAACTGTTGTTCAGCGATTTTTTGAGCATGTTTTTCTGCTAAAGATAAAACAGTCATATCGTTACTTATTTTGGCTTTAGCCATTACTAATGGTGGCACAAAATGATCTGTCGGTTGTGTAAAAATGTTGTCTAAATTACCAAGTCGTGCAATCTCTTCATGTAACATTTTATGGTGCATAAGTTTCTCATCTTCTAATTTTTCTAACTGTTCCATACTGATAATCGAGTCGTGGTTGATAATTTTTGGAATGTCGTTACTTTGGAGATTGTTGTTGTGAATCACATTTAAATTAATGCTTTTGGATACAATAACTTTATTTGGATTTTGAAGTTTAGTAGGCGTTTCACTAGTCACTTTGAAAACCTGTGCTAAAGAAGTATCAGTTATATTAACGGGTTGATTTATATCATCTTCATGTTCTGTTGTAATATTTTCTTCTGTAGTTATTTCTCTTGTTATGTCGTCGTCAGTATACATACCATCTGTAGACGTTGGTGAAGTTGAGATAGATATAAGAGTCGGTGTGCTCAATATGTCGTCTTCCTCAATACACGATAAATCTTGTAACAAATCTTCACGTTTCTATAAAAAGAAATGGATTAAAGCTTTCACATGTATATTTAAAATATGTATATTACTACTTTATGAACTTAAATAGGTTTCAGAAGCCATACCACATTGCCCGTGCACTCGATGCGTTTCACACCAGCTAACCCGCAATCGGCTGTCAACTGGACGGCAGCACTTTCAGGTAAATACAAAATCGTCAATGCGGGTAACGCTCGTACCATGCATCCTTCGTTACCGAGAGCCCATTGAGGAACTGCGGAAAAGTACAGTATAGAAAGAAAATGCTTTATTCAAAATCATCCTGAAATAACTAGAACCGAATTAGTCACGGATTTTAAAACTGATTAATAAAATTATTCGTATATGTCGAATATCTCAATATATTGTGGAATATATATTGTTTTATATTTGTAGGGAAGTCAATAATCGAATAAATATTTCTTATCGAATTAATATTTAATTTTGAAAGTACTAACCGGGTAATTCACATATAAATGACGCAACGGTAGGCCCTCCACATGCTCGTGCTTCCCAGCGGTAATCTGCGGTTGGATTTGCTGCAGCACAAAGAGGTGCGGTGCGTTCGTCTGGCGCAGAACTCCAATACCCATCACCGCTCATTCCTCGATAATCACTATAAGAATTGCTATTATTATTCTTTGTTTGATAAATTTACTTACTGTTAAAGAATTACCACGTCGATTAAAAGAATATTGAGATAGTAGTCTCTCTTGTATATTTAGATATTTTAGCTTTCATATGAAATATTTTGGTAATATTAAAAGAAATAACAGATTATTGTTTTTTTGATGATTGTGAGATTTTTTATTTGAAACTTTTTTATAACAGATAACAAGAGCATCTATTGCACATCGTTCAATTGTTCCTTATTATGTCGTTATGCAAATTTTTACTTATGATGATGTATTTTGAATAATTTAATGAGAACTTACGTCCAAGTAAAATCACCATCAGGGTTACTACGGATGAGGCCAACCCATACAGCGCTCGAGATGTCTAGCTCTTTGAGGTAAGCTCTTACAGCGTCGTACTGTGCTGTAGTGTCCACTAGAACAAAATGGATTAGATTTCAAATCTTCTATCGATATCTCGATTTAAAATCTTAAATACTGTATTGTGAGTGTAATCATTTTCAACTAAAATTATAGCTTTAAACAACCGAGCAACGCAGATCCGGAATTATTACTCAAACAGATAGAGATCTGATATGTCAAAAGAATGTTAAATTTGTTTAAAATAACAAAAACCTGCAGAATTTGATACATGACGTATCAGTTACATTAATAGAGTCAAAAAACAAATTAAAATCGTAAGTATAATCCTATAGGAAATTGTATACAATTTAACCAGTTCATTTCATAGGGCATGTAGTATATGAAACTTAAGTCAAATCATTTACATGTGTTTATATGTTGTGTGTCATTCAAGCTGTAGTGTGAGTAATGTATATCAACATTAATTTAATGTATTTCTAATGCATTTTATATTTAGAAAATGCTTTGTGCAACTCTCCACCATATAAACTTTAACTAAACTAAATTTCAAGTTTATCCGTTCGCGCAATTTGCTTAAAAAGGGGTACACGAATTATTGTATAAGATATCATCGACTGAGAGGAGGAAACTTGTTAGTTGTTAAAATTTCTGTAAAATACACCTAAATATACACTTGTAAGCATAAAGGTTACCTAAGTTCTTTTGTAGTATATTTCAGTCTTGCATGTCCCGTATGAGTTTTCGAATTCAATCAAACTTTTCGTTTACTCTAAACGTCTACTAACAGTAACTTCAACGAAAAGTTTTGTTCGCATAAAGTAGTAAGTAATAAATACATTAGGATAAAAGCTATACGTCTAGAAGAGTGTAAAGTATAACGATGAACGGATGTGGGTGAAAATAAATACCAAATACGGTATAAATTAAACATTTAATGAATGATATATAGCGTATAAAAGGTTTGAATACTGAGATGATAGCTAGCAGGAGAGATTAGCAAAGTTTACATGATTTCGGTGTTATTACAAAAAAGTTAAATACGTATTAAAAACTCGCTTTAAAAAAGTTTTGGTACTTTCGTATGAGGCAAATTCGCGTTATCCTTTTTCGCAAGTTTAAAATAAACTAACCAAAGCGAGATAAAAGAATAAGATGTCAGCCGTTCGGCGAGCGCGGTGCATTTATACGAAAGTAACCAAATTTTATTTAAAGCATGTATTTTACACCCGATTAGGCCTCCCACGGCAGCGGCTCAAGCCTAGGTTCGATCCCTCGGTAGGGAGCCCTTGAGTGCGTTGCTTGCGCGATACGGTGACACACAAATATACATCACTGCTACAACACTACACAATCACCCCCACACACGTGCACGCCTACACGCTTACACATGAAAGTGGAAGGGTTTACTTTTTTCCCTTATCGAACAGAAAAACTCAATTTTCCGATAATAAATATATGGAGGAGTTGTTGAGGCGTGTATGCTTGGTACACATATAGGTTTCAACAACTCATACATATATGAATAGTTAGTAGGTTAGCTAAGATAGGTCGCGAATTTGCATGCAACAGGCAACAGCCAAGCCGAGGTGTGCCGTGCACCCTTGAGTTGGTTGCCAAAATAAAATCGGCTGAGTGCCTTAAGCGCTCGCCTTAGTAGTCCGGTGAAACTGTTAAGACCTTGCTGTGTCAATAGCGTAGTCATTTCGAAAAAAAAGCATGTATTCAATACGTATTTAACTTTTTTGTGATAAGACCGGTTGTGTTGACCTTTAACTCATCAATTCTCACAATTACTTCAACAGTACACATACAACGGAAGTGCGAATTTTTCATAAGCCTTAATTTTCCCAAAGAGAATATTTCAAATAGACTATATTTTTTTAAATAGTTTACTTCCTTGATTTACGACATAAACTGATTATTAAGTTGATTGAGTATTCTGGATTTATGAAGGCATTTCATAGCCTACAAAATGAAATTTGGAAACTTATTTGCTTTCGTTTCACGCGATGCCGGCAGCATACATATGCAGACAGCTACTCTTCTGAATATGACTCAAATTAATGTCTTCATCGGCTTATTTTATTGTTTGTAAATAACTAATTTATTTATAATAAAGCAATTATTGACGTACTCAGTTATAATAGTATGAGATGGATACTATACACACAAGCTTACAAATATTTGTAAAAAATATTTAATTGAAGTTAAAATGTAATAAATTAGTTATGAAGAAAAGATTACACAAGAGTAATCGTACATCTACTAGTTAAGCAAATATGTACTTATTTAATATTGTCATAGAAGAAACATTAACTATGATAAAGTATTTTAGAGTCACAACTGTTCTTGTCTTTTCTTAAGACTACCAACGCGTGAAAAGTTATATTCATAAACAAAATTAATTTCCTTATTTGTATATAATATCTACCTATCATTGAGATTGAAATAAGCACTAAAATGTAATAGTTATATAAATAAACGCTTCAAATAATATTGGTATAATCACTCCATATCGAGAACCCGTTTCAAATGTCAAATTATGCTGGAAGAAACTATGCCGTTCGTGGGTGGTGCGAACGGGAAATTTACATAACCGTGGAGGGGCGTGAAACCGACAAGTCGGTCGTATTTAAATTGACGTCATTAAGTCTGGTACACGATGCCGCTAAGACGGAAGTTTTCACAAATAAGATTTGCTTAATCCTATAAGTATGTAAGTAAATACGCTTAAAACTCTCCGTATTATCTCTGAAGCGAGCTCAGTTGCAATAAACAAACAATACATAAATTGTAATTACATACGAGCTGTAGTATATTTTAATACAGTATGTTTGCAGTTTGTAAATGTTAACTGTACGATCTCAATTATACTTTATCTGCACTATTCAGTACTTGATAATAATCTGGTCCACACAGTTTTATTTTTGTATGAGCTCCTACCCGCGAATTAGTTCGCGTAATTTTGATTTAAGCCTTGGGACCTCAAGAACAGTACTACTACAGTAGTTTTGTAGGAAGTAGAGCCACGCTGAAGCTATAACATTTACAGCTAAATAGGTCAGCTCGTCCGGAACGACACTAGCAACACTATGAGCATCGCAAGTGCGTTCCCAGTCTGTATTTGGGGAGTAGGGGCGAAAAGGGAAGGGTGAAAAGTAAGGGTAAGGGAAGAGGGAAGCAGAGGTGGTCCTCCGGCGCTCTCAGTGACCGAACGAAACGCAACAATGCAAGCACTGTTATTTCACATCGCTTTTCTATGAGAGTGGTGGTACTACCCCGAAAGAGCCGACCCATTCATGCTGAAACCAGTTATAGCTTCAGCATGGCTCTACCACCTATCAAAGTTCCACAGGTGCCACACTTCATACATTCACCAATATACATTTATAAATATAAAAAAACCGGCTGTGGACCATCGGCAACGGGGTTTTTTATTATTATTATACTAGCTTTTACTTTACGCCCTTTTTAGTAGCTGTGACAACATGTATGCAATATTTCATAATGCTCGGTAAAGCAATACGTAGTATCCATTTAGTAGCCTGTGGTTGAGTATTTTCAGTCGTAAACAAACTAATATAAAGCAAGTATTAACTTACTGTTGTAAATACTTGTATTTTTACATTGGTACTCAGAAGGTAGAGCGTAATATTTATAGTAAAAAAGTGGATAAATATTAGTTTATTCCTACCTAATCACATTGATTCCATAGAAACGATATCGAGCCGAAGTAAAAAGGAATAAGCCCCGGTAAATCCTTTCAGAACTCATAACAAAAGCGGATTAACTCGGTCTGTAATAACACATTGTGGCATTATACGTCGGAGAAACCTCTTTTTACTTGGAAAGTAATTTATCATCGTGAATAAGAAACGTATTTTAATTAATATTCCTGTCATATTTTATACTCCTCCAAAGGTCCTGTTATTAAACTTTCGGCAGAGCTATTGTAATTTCTATTTATTATCTAAACACTTCAAAAGGCAGTTTAGATTACTGAAAAGGATCTTTGATTAATAAAAGGTTATCTCTTATAAAATGTATTATTACTTTAATGTTTTGAACAAATAAAATAATAATCTATACAAATAAAAATAGATTGCTAAATGTATGTAAGCGCATCATTTATGAACGGTTGCAATTATGTGTTTTTTTTTTTTTTGTTGTATTTTTAATATTCAGGAGAAGGTTTGTATCAATAAAAATGTTTAAAAAAATTGCTTGGAAAAGTGAACAATTTGTGTTAAAAAAGTAGATAATACGGAAAACAGTACGGAAACCTTCATCTATACTAATATTGTAAAGAGGTAAAGTTTGTGAGTTTGTGACGTTGTGATGTTGTGACGTTGTAGGGGGTAATCTCAGGAACTACTGGTCCGATTTGAATAATTCTTTCAATGTTATATAGCTCATTCATCCTTGAGGCTTAAGGCTTTAGGCTTTTATGAAAGGTTACATATCTAATCACGCTAAGACCAATAGGAACGGAACACAGATAAAAAATGTTTCAAAATCGGGATGTTTTTTCCTTTTGAGAACTGCTGCGTGTTAGTGTTGGTGTATCTACTCCACGCGAACGAAGTCGCGGGCAAAGGCTGGTAATTCATAATTTACGTTTAATTATATTTACAAGAACTTCACAGCAGAATCATGGTATTTTAAAAACACATGAATGTGATTACAAAGTGCCAATTATAAAGTAATGCTCTAACGTAATATTCATTTCCCATTTTATATCACTACATGGTCGTACTCTAAAGAGAAGAATTGGTCTCATTTTTTTATTAGTACTTTGTGTATACTATAATTTGTGTTGCAAAATAACTGAGTGAGACTGACATCAGTATCTTTAAAAATTTTATGGCTAAACGTATAGTTGTTTGGTAGCCCATTTTATATCACATCGTGGTCTTACTCTAAAGAGAATATTTGATATCATTTTCTTAGTTAAAAACACACATAAATCAGAGCGGGCAGCCAGTAAATAGTAATAATAAAATAGTCGTTCTACTTTTATTCGTAATTCTGTAAGCCGCTTTTCAACATAAATCTTTTATGTTGACATATACATGGTCATCAGATAATTAAAAATCTTATTGTACATTTCATGAAAAGACTACCAATTAGTACTGTTCAGTATGAGGTGAGAGTTCCTTTACCATCAAAACCAACTGAATTTATAATTAGTGTGGTGTTTCAACTTACCCAATAAAATAGTCATCGTTAATTAATAAACCATTCATAATCATCTTTCTTAATAAATAATTTACCATTTAAACCATCTATTTTTTCATGGTCCTTCGAGCCGGCTTGTGCGTCAATATTAAATGAATAATAATTAGCAGAAATTAAAACCGTCTTTTATTGTAAATGGGATAGTCTGTTTGATTGAATCTGTGTCTACTCTCCATTGATTATGATCAAGTTACTACACCAATCTATTAAATTTAGTAGATAAATGAGTTATGTAGTGGAACAGGATGTGGGATATCTGTTATAATGAAAAAAAAGAAAGAAATTAAAAAAAATATTTTCAGTGTCATCTAACAACTAACATTAAACACTATATTGTAACACTTATCTACAAAAAATGTAATGATTGTTATATTAAAACATAAAGAAAATTTGTAAAAAATGTACATGTAATATAATGTACTGTATGTAAATGTATATATTGTACTTATCCATCATATAAAAAAATGACAATGATGGTGACTCATGTTATCATTCATTGTGTTAATGTACCATAAAATAGTGTGCTCTACCGTTATGAGGAAAAGTCTGAAATGCCTACACCGTCAACACATAACAAAAAATATTACAGGAAAAATACCACCCGGTTTTATAAAATATAAAAAAAAACCACAATTTTTATCATCCACTTCTGTTCCACATGATCATAATCCATTCTACATAAGTTGCTTGCCAAATATCATATAAAAAATTGCATACATAAGCCATTAAAAATGTTCTATATCAGTATTGTTCTTTTAAATTTCTACACCGAAGCTAGTGCTTGCGTGGAAACAAACAGTATCTGGCGAATAGCCAGAAAGTCCCGCAGCGGGTGGAACGATGCGAGAAAACTCCGAGAACCGCCAAGTCAATATTTGTGATGCCATTTAGCTGTCCCACCGTCAGCTACTTACGATACTTTATTGCTTGTTTATCTTCAAACCAGTTTGAATCGATTCAAGCTAGTTACACAGTAAACTTCTAGTCTGTTGGACTTAATTTGTAACGGTAGGATAACTTGCGAATAGCGAAGGTTTGTGCTAATAAAATAAATCAAAGAAAAGCGTGTAATTTGTAATGAGACTGTTTAAAATTATGCATAAAAAATGGTTTTAACTGCTTGTCATATGTAGTAAAATAATTTATGATTAATTTAATGTAATGCTAGAATTGTTGAATCTAATATTGAGAGCTCCGCCTTCTGTTTTTGTCTAGGTATGTCCTATAGATACACTCAAGTTTTTTTTTATTTAACTGGTCTATTTTTACTACTGTTAGGTAAGCATAAATTAGTATTAGTTGTGCAACGCCAACCGCAAATTTTGCGCAGAAAGTTGACTACGTGATACCACGTAGTTCTTTGTCATTATAGGCATTCACAGTTCGGTTCTTCTCAATAATTCTAGGTTTTTTTCGGACATCGAACATGTCCTCGGTTCCCAAAACCTAATATTATATTTCTGTTCTACTTTTTGCATGTATATAATAGCCCCGTTGCTAAAGATGATACCGTGAAGCCTCTGATTGGTAGTTTCTAATATTAGCGCGTTCAAATATACAATAACGTGTGTTTTTTTTTAAGTAAAACAAGTTAGACCTTTAAATTACCTATAAAACAATGAAGAACAGAAAAGAAAGAATATTAAAAAGTATTTGCAGCAATGTATTTTTTCATTTATATTTTATTAAAGTAAACCATACTTTTGTATTTCAGTTCAATATTACAAACCATTACAGAATTGTTGTTATTAACACTCTCTAACGGCAACCTTCATAACAAAAGTTAACAGGTTTATATATGTTTTATATACTACACAAAATCCCAACGTTGTAATTCGTGAATTAAGGGAATATGGAATCAGGAAATTTATATTAGACTGAAGCACCGAACCAGCCGCAATTTAGCCTCCGGGATCCCAATAACTACATTTGAAGCCATTTCTGGGTACACGCGTACCGACCCTATATTTATTCTACGGGCTCGGTACACGAGAAAATGGATTCAACTCGCTGTAACCACTATTACAGGGTACGTGATTTGAGAAACTGACTTGCTGTCAGCTACATCAACCAAACAACTGACGTGAAAATCTTATCACCTTGAGGTAATCTGTTACTTAAATTTCAGTTTACGAAAATGTAGACGAATATAGCAAAAAATTGATGTTTTGGATAAGCGTATAAACGAGTTATTTCTTTTAGATGTTGTCTATTTTTATCCATTTCTTTGTCAGTACAGGGCTCTCTGTGTTCTATATTTAAAGTATTAAGAGTTTTAATGCAAGGTTTGAACGCGGAAGCACTAACGTCAAAGTTATTTCTAACGCAAAGCAGAAATTTTCGCACAAATATATTCTGATGTACAGGGTGTGATTTGCAACGCGTATTAGCGTACGAGTCGATCCAATTTAGTTTACAGAAATAGCGACCTAACTGTGCTTTGAATTGTAGTCATTTCGAACTCAGAATTGTGAT
Organism: Antheraea mylitta; assembly: GCA_014332785.1. Classification (NCBI taxonomy): domain Eukaryota; kingdom Metazoa; phylum Arthropoda; class Insecta; order Lepidoptera; family Saturniidae; genus Antheraea; species Antheraea mylitta. The sequence goes on along the minus strand of JACEII010000008.1, from coordinate 14,315,929 downwards.
TACTTTAGTGGTATTTATCAGTTGGCTTTTTATACCTATTTTTTACGTTTTAGCGTTTGAACAAAATCACACCTGAGGTTAATTAAATGATGATAATGTTTGACCAATATGGTAAACATATTGAATTTAGAAAAAGGCTGACCCTCAAGTGCACCTTCCAGAACACACCCACACTTGGCGATTGATTTTCAAGTTGAAGCTGGTTGCTAGCAGGTGGTCTCAATAAATACTTAATTACTACTTACTTAATAACTACTAATAGCTTAATAAGCCCTACCACCATGCAAAACCCCTACCATGTTTATGTTTTCTTATAATACATTAGTTATATATATATATATAGAATTTATAATGTGTGCGAGTGCATATGTTCATATCATCAATTTTAACTCATTTCTTGAAAAGATATTTACAACATATTTTTTTCAACTCATGTATTTTAATAACAATGTGATAATTGAGATTTGAATACTATCAAGTAATGAAAACACTTAAGTATGAATGATATTTGATTACATTTTAATAAAGGAGCGATATTAATAACACCTAACTCTCATTATTTTGAATACATGATCTTATACACGTTTCACGCTTTCGTGTATTATGCGTTAGACCCAATACATATATTCCATACTAATACTAACAAACATTGTATAAATTAGAATTAAACTTAGACTCAAGCTAAGTAAGAATTAAGTCTTGACCACGATTAAGGCTGTGAAAAATCTTTCTCAGTGAGGCTGTTATATATCTGCGTAATTTATTTATCTGTCCAATTATGCTGTATTTTAGTGGTAATTGTAAGCTAGTGTGACGTCTATAGATATTTTTTTCTATAACTCTTACATTACTAAACGAAGATGTATAGGTATATTTGTATAATTAAATTCATCGTATATAATTAAACACACAAAATTATACATGTATAATTATAATAGCATATTAAAATTAATATTTGTATTAACTACATAACGGAAACTTTAATATCAAAGTGCTCGAAATTCTACTCAGAGTTGTATCTACGATGGAAATAACCCACCTTAAGTAAATCCCTTGGAATTAAACCTTACATGCGGATGTTACCGTGTTGTGGCTGAGGGAGGAATGTTGAGATTATATATTATAAGAGCAATGCATCGGACTGAGTAACGAGCTAAATCTAAGGATCAGTAACTCTTACGTCACGTACTCAGTTCCATAAAGTTTGGTTTAGATATTGATTAGAGACGATATATTTCTCAAATACTTTGAATTGCTGAATACATTTAGAAATAATCAGCTTGATAACAATTTTATAAACTCTTCATAGGACAGAAAGGTTAAACGTGTTCAGTAATTCTCTCAAATTTCTCAATAGAAAGTTATGTAATAAATAGGGGTGTGCGAATAATTCGAACTTACGAATTATTCGTTCCGAATCGAATATTAATATTTTATTCGAAACATTCGAATAATTCGAAAATATCGGAATTATTATATTATTCGCAAATTTTTGAATATTATTCGAAATTATTCGATTTTTTTCGAATTATTCCTGATTTTCGAATAATTCTTATATAATTACAATTCGATTCGAACGATATTCGTGCGTCCCTAGTAATAAAATTATTATATTAATTAATGGCGGACAAAATCGAAGTATAAAATCATGATAAAGGACCTACTAAATCTCATCTAAAAAGAAATTATAGATTAATTTAAAATAATAATTTATATATCATTATAATATATAATTATAATGTCTTGTACACATAAGGTTTTGTACACTATGACCCGGTAGATCTAAATGCAGAATAAATGTTACAATTCAAGTAATAAACACTCACACAATACAATACAAGCACGTAATCAATTAATTGTACATTAATTTCGCAAAGAACAAATTGCCTAAATATTAGTTTATCCTCGATTGGCAGTTTGGTACACTATGCCCTGTACTTTTCCTTGGGTTAGACTATATTGTTTTATCTTTAATGTTGATCATTTGTTAGGATAGTTAAATCTTTCAAACCCTATCAACGAGAAATAAACTGCAGAGTTATTATACCTATATAATCGGTTGACTTTTGATAATATTTTGAAATAAAGAAGAAAGAAAATACATTTATTTTATGCAATACACACAAATTAATGTTAAGGACGTGCAAATTAAAAACATACATATGAAGAATTAAGCATTGAAATAATAAATATCATTCAATATAATCAGACACGTGGAAAAAACACTTGCGTGTCCCAAATCTACGTAGTTCTAAGAAGAAAGTAATGGTAGTGAAAAAGCAGAATACATAAATCTTATAGTGCTAAAAGGAAACAAGCTCTATTAATTCTGTCCACTGTATGTCTCTTCAGTACGAATAAATACATATCACTTAATTTAATGAAAGCGCCAAATGAACAGAGAGACTCGTGGTAGTGTATTTTTTAACTTACATTAACATAGTCTTATCTTCTTTGTGTTATCTACTTTCATTACATTACAAGTATAATAATAATTTCTGTTTTAAATTATAATAAAAATAAATTACTTTACTAAGTGTTTGTGATGAATTATGTTTACCTGTTTTGATATAAGATTAGAATAAGGATTGAAATTCAATATTGATGGTAAGTACCATTGATAAATAATGGACACGAGACGCAGCGATACTTTCAGTTAAACCATTTGTTACATGGATTTATTGTAATACCTATATGACAGGTTTCATGATATTATACGAGGAATGTAACAAATTGTACAATGTCAGGCGATGTCTTGAACGTATTAATATTGTTGGAGAAAAATGAACTATTATTGCCAGTTTCAATTACGGAACGTTCACGATTTCGAGTTTTTCAATTTAAATAAATTAAGTATTTTGAGATTAGATATTAAAAATATTATGGCTCTATATTTAAGTAACTTATAAATATATGTATATATAATTTATATTTATGTTTTCTGTGTAGTATGTTGTGTAATTTAGTGTTCTTTTTAAACCAAACACTAACAGGAAAAGTAGATGATACATTACATTGGGAATTTTCTACATTTTATAGCAAAAAAAAAATTAAAGAAAGCAGTTCTTTCTCTTCTTAGAGCTGCAGCTTATGTTAAAGATGACTGTGGTATACCTTCACGAATATTTCTTTATTTAAGACGAGCAAAGTTGGAAGCGTAAAGTACGAACAAACAAATCTGATTTTATGAACAAATCTGCGATGGGTGCTTCAAGAAAATAAACTATTTGCTCAAACTATGGAAATGGATTCGTGGATACTGCGGAATAATATTCTGAGCAAAATAAAGTTATAAAAGTTGCAATCTTGGTATTACAAAAATATTTTCAACGTTATGGGTACGAATCCCTGTCTGTCTCTCACGTAAATATATTTACTATTTCAAATTGAATAGTGAAATCGAGGATCACAAGTATACATACATATATACATGAAAAATAAGCAATAGGTTCTGCTTGGAGAGACATTAGCTACTCAACATCGTTTATTAGTGTTAGATTTAAAAATAAAATTAAAACTGGCCAGAAAACAGTCGATTCCCCCACCCAGAATTAAATGGTATCTAATAGGGAAAGATGAGTATGCGAAAGAATTTATGGCAAAAATGTTAAGAAAATGGTGGAAATGGAAAATATGGACGCGAAATCTGTTAATGAATGGATACTTGGTAGTAACGAAGAGATACAAAAGGCTCTGAAAGAAAAGAAAATGGATTGCAACGAATGAAAATGTACTGAGGATCAAGACAGTACAATTGAAGAAAATAATGTATGTAAAATGTAAGAGAAATGCAAAAAGAGTAATTGCCATTGCCAGAGTTATATTACAAGATCATTTGTACACATCACTACAGAGCTCACAAACACAAAAATATTTGTATCGATTAGCAAAAGCAAGAAAAAATAATACAAGAGATATTATACACGTTAGATGTATAAAAGATGATGGAGGAAAAGTTTTGATGAATGATGAGGACATAAGTCGCTCAAGAGTTACTTTGAAAGACTGATGAATGAAGAAAATGACAGGATATGGGAGAAACTTATTTGTTGTATGTACAGTCAAGCCAAAACACACGTTAGGTCAGAAGCTGGAGCTACCGATAATTTCAATTTGGCTGTAGGTTTGCACCAGGGTTCAGCTTTAAGCCCTTATTTATTCCTTCTTGTGATGGATGTGTTAACGTCAAATATACAGGAGGAGAAACCTTGGTGTATGCTGTTTGCTGATGATATTGTTCTTATCGGAAAAGATGCTGTAGAGGTACAGAGCATGCTGGAAAAATGGCGAGAAAGACTGGAGAATGTTGGTTTGAAAATAAGTAGAGCAAAAACTAAACATTTGTTTTGTGACTTCGGTGGTACCACTAGTTTTTCTCCTATAGCCTTAAATGGTGTATCCTTACCAGCCTGCTCCAATTTTCAGTACCTCGGTTCATTGATACAAAACGACGGTGGTATTGATATGGACGTGAGAAGTAAGATGAATGTAGGATGAATGAAATGGCGAAATGTGTCTGGGGTATCTTGTGACCTACAAATGCCTTTGAAACTTAAGGAGAAGGTTTATAAAAGATAAGACCGGCCATGCTGTACGCATCTGAGTGCTGGGCTACGAAAGAAACGGATGAAAGAAAATTACATGTGGCAGAGATGCGAATATTAAGGCGGATGTGTAGTGTGACTAGAATGGATAAGATTAAGAATGAGTATATCAGAAAAAGTTCAAAAATAGCACCAGTGACAGTGAAGTTGAGGAGTAATAGGTTAGCATGGTATGGTTATGGCATGAGGAGAGATGAAAACCATGTAACTAGAAAAGTGTTGAATGTGATGGTGGACGGATATACGAGTAGAGAAAAACCGGATAAGGTATGGATGGACTGTGTGAAAAGTTCTTTGTCCGTAAAAGGTGTGAATACTGAGATGACATGAGAAAGGACAGAATGGAAAAAGAAAACATGTTGTGCCGACCCTACTTAGGTGGGATAAGGGTAAATAATGATGCTGAATATGCAATAGCTCACTACTTTGTTCAGTTGCAATTACTATAGAAAACTTCAAATTAATCGCATAGAGTTATTTAGTGACAAATTATATTAAAATGGATACTATTGAATGCATATATAGAATGTATATATAGAATGCATATATATATGCATATAAAAAGACATGTTTGTTAACTTTCATAGTTGCCGGTCCAACGGTGCTGAAGTTTTTGAAGTGAAACTTCTAATGAGACTTCCAACAAGGTTGCGTTAAACGTTTAACGCTACCATGATGGGGGTGGGATGAAAGCATTGTTGCGTTAAATATTCAACGCTACTGCGGAGGGGGAATAAAAAGAGACAGAGCGAGAGTGAATGCGTGGCACTCAAACGCATGCGCGTATTTTACCTGTTTATTTATATATATATTTATTTATTCATATAAATTCCAATTTTTTCTATTTTTATTTCTATATTACGAAGTGTCGCTTCTTCCGCGTGGAGGGACCCCACGCACTATTTTTTTAAATCTTATGTATACTAATACTAGATATTACTCGCGATTTAGCTTGCATGAATGTAGATTTGACGTCTCTCTCGGGGTTTTCTGTACCCCTTAAAACATGTACCCATACAAACAATCTAACATACACATTAACAATACATCATTTCGAAATACATGCTATTAGATTAAATACAATAATAAAGTATGACGCCTATTCAAACGAAATATAAAATTAAGACTAATTGCAAAAAGAAATACCTCAAAATATATCCTAATTAACTCTCTATCTAGCTATAATTTAAGTAGCTTAGTTTACAATCTCTAAACTTTACACAGATGTTATTCAAGTCAAACGAGTACCAGATAAGAAAACACTATTGGAAATTCAACGCCTAAGAAATTAAAAAGCGTGTTGAATATTCATGAAGTTCAGAAGAATCCTTGTATAAATTAACATATAGTTTATGGTTTTTTTCCTCAGAAATTTTCAACCTATATGAAAGTCATATTTATCCATGTAAAATATCTATAGGCGGAGGGTTAAACCTGATCGTTGGCGTGGCGACGCAAAATGTTCGGAATGTTCGTGACATTACGCTATTAACGAAATACTCAAAAACATTTGCAACCCTATCTTGTTGGCCACTTGTTCTACTAATGTTATGTGGCACGCACTGACGACCTAGCACCCTTTGATAAATGCCGCAAAATACACTGCGCCAGCGCCTAGTTTATTTTTTGTATTTTGTATTTCATAAAAATGGATATTTATGTAATAAAATAAATAGACAGTCGTCTTATGGAACTAATTTGTATTTTTTTAGCTTTATCCTTTCATTATGCCATAACTAATTCCTGTCCTAACCTGTTCTTTTATGCATATAACTAATACAAAATAATTTTGATGTTTCACATATAATGTCAAGCGTTCCTTGACAGCTAATTTTTTATTGTATTGTAAATCAATTTCAAGTTAAGGGATAAAAATTTGTGCGAGTAACTATTCATTTTAATAGATAGGAATTCCGGGTGAATTTAATATTTCGATAATAGATCAAGACAAACGTGGTACCTATATTAATTAAAACTTCAGAAACAGAGCTCGTGAAGAAACTGTGACTATATATATAATGTTTATATAAGTACACATTAGATATACATACGAGTACATCTAAAGCCAAGCGTTTCACCTTACCCTCTTGTGAAATAGGTATTATGTAAATTGGCAAGATTGCCTTTATCGCGATACATCCTTAAAGCCAAATCTGTTTCAAGACGGCATCGTTAACGGCAGCCTGTTATATATACATTTTTTTTTTTTTTTTTTTTATTGTAGCACGACAAAATGACTGCACTATGCCTGATGGTAAGCATAGTACAATCCAAAAACATCGACAACCACCGAGAGACAGATTATCCATCGCCGGTCGCCGCTGTCATGCCGGCCATAATGACGAAAGTCACCCGGTACCGGATATGCACAGGCTGATCCCGAAACGCGACGCGCAGAAGCGAGTCACTATGACGGGCTTTTTCGCCATATACATGGTGGTTGCGACCCAGTCGGGCTGTAAAACCCTACCACCCCGCTGTCGCCATTGCCTCGTTCGTTATTCAGCAGGGTGCACCACGTGCAGGTGAGGTTGGCTTGGATGTCTCAAGTCTTAAGATGTTACTCGACACCCCTTACACCCCATGGTTTGCATATATACAATATTAATTTTTACACCATTCCTTGTTCGAATTGTATTGTTTGTTTCGTTGATAAGCTGGATTTAGTAAAAGGCCGGCATAATCTAAATACGAGGAGCCGTGACAAACTGGTTATTCCATGTTAGACTTAGTTAAACGAGTAATCGTTTTTTGGGAAATAGTGTACGGTTCTATAACAGAGTTCCAAAGGATATTACCGATTTGCCGGATTGTGAATTTAAGCGCCATGTCTAGCGGGTTTTGGTCCTAAAAGGCTATTTTAGAGTGGATCAGTACGTGAACGATAGTGATGTCTGGAATTGACTCATCTCTGTGCATCCATTAAAAACTTTTCTGTCATGTATGTACTACAGTCTAAATATCATATATATTTTTTAAAAAGATAAAACAGATCGAGTTTCTTGCCGGTTCTTCTCGATGACTGGGTTGTTTCCGATCCGATGGTAAATGAGGCACTTATGAACAGCCTTATTAGGGCCTAAACTGAATAAAGTATTTTTGATTTTGTTGTTAAGAATCGAATCGATTCGCCCCATTCGGTGTGCCCCACTGTTCCTTTTTCGAGTCCTTACTATTTAACCTGTTATTTTGACCCCCCCCCCCCCCCCAGACGAGATTGGTTGTTACGCTGATTATTATAATCATGTACGTCTCAGACAGAAAGAGAATAAATCTCAGAGGCCACGTTCAAGTGGCCGTCCGTGGTCTGAACGAATAGTATCATAGGTAGATGGCGGTTCAAAATCAAGCCTGAAAAATGCACTACGTGTATCAGTGTGAACACGTGTAAGAGGTGAAACTTCTTTGGCTTATATGTATTAAGTTATGTATATGAGAATGCTCATGAACTTATACGAAGTCCCTATAAATACGTAACCATGCATCTACTCATTTTTATACACTATTAGAACCAGACAAATACTTATACATACTAAATATGTATGAAAACTTTCGTCCGGGTAGATACACTATTACACTTCTACCTTATTTGGAGGATGTTACAAAATTACGTAAATGTATTGGACTTTTATTCCATATGACATAAATATTAACTGGACATGGATATTGTAAGGAATACCTTAATAGCTTTAAGATTATTGACGATAACACCTGCCCCTGCGATAACACTTGCACAGGCAAAACTTTGGACATTTGTTTCAAGAATGCCCCAGGCTTAGCACGAAGACACTAAGGGCATATAATGCATTGATAATTTTATGCTAATGCGACATGTCAAGGGAATGAGTAGTGAATCGTATCAAATAGCGATCACCCCTCTCACCCTTTATATTGTCAATTCCAAATGTTCTCTGTGCGAGACCAACAAAATAGAAAAAAACATTGTACATACTTGCACAATTACTCATATCCATACTTACTAACTACTGCTAAAAAGGGTCAGTCACTATTAAAATTAGTATATGTGTTAGCTTAAACAACACTCTGTTAGATCCCAATATACTTTTGAAAAGCTAAAATTAAATAAATAATAATTTTCCATTCTATAAAAAACACAGCAATCCTAGTTGGGTAAATACAATTACGATAATAAATCAATATCCGTTCGTAGATGTGTATGCCGCGCCAGTTGACAGCAATTAACGGGCGAATGTTGTTTGCGTCTGGTGTCCGGTGTCAAGTGTCCGACACGGCGTGTCGTCCGGACGCGGACCGACCGGCCGCCGGGCTCAATTATTGACTATCGGAAAATACCCGGTGTATTTTGGATGAAAAGTTTAATATCTATTGATTCCTTTGATCTTGTGACTTTTATGAATAAAATTGTTATTATAATAGTTTTATTTTTATGGTTATGATTAAATGGTTATTTACATATATGCTTGGTATAATAATAATTCAAAAGGTTGTAGAATAAAAAAGAGTATCGGTGTTCGGTTTATTTTAAATTATTAGTAATTATTTTAATGATCATTTACATACGTGGGTAACTAGGGACCTAAAAATTTACCACCATGGTTCAAAAGATTTAAAAAATTAATTAAGGTGAATTTAAAAAGCTCAAGTCTGTACAATAAACAGGAAACAAAATACACACATCAAAAAAGTCTAAGCAACATGCGTGATATTACAAATTTTACCATTTATATTAATTAATTTCTAAGTATTTATTCAAACAAAGTGCGTAGGTAAGTAAACTTTCTTGTTATTGATGACATACTGGCTGGTTGTAAAAAAAAAATATTGTTTTGTTTTTTCATAAAATTCAAATGACTGCGAATTTGTTTGAATTTAAGTGCGTTTTAATTGCTACGTTTAGTCTTCATTTTATAATTTTACCAACCATTTAAATAAAGCTAACGACAAAATTAAATTGTTAGATATTCTTTACGTCATGAAGCGACGTCATTTGATGGCAGATGAAATGCAAAGAGCTGTAGGGATGTTGGAAGCGGGAAGTAATCAATCTCAGGTATCTCGACATTTTGGCATTCATAGAAGTGTTATTTGTCGTCTTTGGCAGCGCTATAATAATACAGGAGAACCCGCTGAACAGCATCCAGGCCGTAAAAGGAGTACAACCACTTGGCAAGACCGGTACATACAACTGAATGAAAGGAGCCAGCCGATGTTAACCGCTCAAGAGATAAGTTTGAGGCTACAAATTTCAAGTGGTGTTGATGTAAGTCCTCAAACTATGCGAAATCGACTGCATGATTACGGCCTACGAGCTCGAGGCCCAATCAGGTGCCCATCGATACGTCACGGGAATCGCGCTCGTCGATATGAATGGTATAGAGAACGCATAACATGGACCCAGGAACAATGGGATAAAATTATGTTTTCCGATGAGTCGCGAAAACCTGATACAAGAAGGGTGCGAGTGTATCGTCGGCCCGGAAATACTGAAAGGCTCAGGTGCGATCAGGAAGTTCATCCATACAGCGGCTCAACAGTTATGTTATGGGCGGGTATTATGAAGAACAGGCGAACTGAGCTCGTTTTTGTAAATGGAAACATGAATGCTGAAAATTACATTGAGGATATTCTCAGACCTTATGTCTACCCATTTGCACAAAACTTTGGCTCCAATTTTAGGTTAATGCATGACAATGCGCGTTCACATACAGCTCGGCGAACCAGTGAATACTTTGCAACGGAGAACATCCGGGTATTCCCCTGGCCTGCACAATCGCCAGATCTCAACCCCATCGAGCACGCATGGGACATGCTCCAGAGACATGTTTTGAAGGACTTGGACGGAGCGACAACAACCTAACAGCTGAAGGATTTGCTACAATTCCATTGAGAACGAATACCGCAAGATGACATAAACAGTCTCATTAATTCAATGAATAATCGTTGCCGACAAGTTCTGAATAGCAGAGGAGACCATACTTTGTATTAAATTGTTCTATTCTTTCACAATAAATACATTTTCTTTAGAAATTTCATTTTGTAAAAGAAAAGTTTAGTTTCTTATGTATCTTAGTTTCTACAGTATATTCTAATATTGTTCATTTCTGTTATTAAAAGAACTTATAAAGATAACAGATGTTATTTTTACATCATAGAACCCTAAAGATATTATTTTAAAAATAAAATACGTTATAATGTGACGAACCATCCTAAAATTTAAATTAGTACATGTTGCTTACACTACACTTTTTTGATGAGAGTATATTCTCAACAAAATTTTTATGAAATTTTATATGTAGATGAAATACATGTAAAAATACCAGTAATAATTTAAAAATCTATAAAATACGTTCATGTTTTAATAACAAAGTAAAATAACAAGTCGAAATGAGTTAGTTATGAGTAGATTATGAGTATGAGTACAAATGCCTAAGAAACGCAACTAAAACCACAGAGTTAAGTGTTAATTGATAATAATCAAAATCAAAATAAATAATACTTTATTCACTTTAGGCCCTAATAAGTCACGTATGAACGTCAAAAACTACCACCGGTTCGTAAAATAACCTAGCCATCAAGAAGAACCGGCAAAAAACTCGATCGGGTATATTTTTTTAACATTTATTTCCAATATATACTTTTTTATTGAAGCACGACAAAGTGACTACACTATGCCTGATGTTAAGCATAGTACAATCCAAAAACATCGGCAACCACCGAGAGACAGATTATCCATCGCCGGTCGCCGCTGTCATGCCGGCCATAATGACGAAAGTCGCCCGGTACTGGATATGCACAGACTGATCCCGAAACGCGACACGCAGAAGCGAGTCACTATGACGGGCTTTTTCACCATATATATGGTGGTTGCGCCCCGTCGGGCTGTAAAACCCTACCACCCCGCTCTCGCCATTGCCTCGTTCATTGATCAGCAGGGTACACCACGTGCAGGTGAGGTTGGCTTGGGTGTCTCAAGTCTTAGGACTTACTCGACACCCCTTACACCCCAAATATATATCATACAATAACTTTCAATGGATGCACAGGGAGGAGTCAATTTCAGACATCACTATCGTTCACATACTGATCCGCACTATAATATCTTTTGGTCACTAAAATCCGCTTGACGTGGCGCTTAAATTTAAAGTCCGGTAATCGGAAACATGCTTTGGGGCTTTGTTAAAAATCATCACACTATTATCTAAAAAAAAACTATTACTGGTTTTGGTAAGTCTGAAACATGGAACGACCAGTTTACTACAGGTTCTAGTATTTAGGTTATTCCGGTCTTTTACTAAATTCAGTTTTACAAAGTTTTTACAGACATACATTAGATTTTCAAGAATTTATTAGGAGGGAAGAGTTAAGATACCGAATTCCTGGAACTTCGTGTTTAATGATTCGCGAGGTCCTATATTATATATCGTTCGCACTGCCCATTTTTGTAATAAAAATATGGTGACTACCTTAGCAGCCATACCCCACAGCAGAATACTATAAGACATTAAGCTATGGAAGTACGCAAAGTAGACTAACCTAGCAGTGGCAACATCTGTATGTGAAGAGCCCATTGTAACTTAGAATCTAGTGTGATTCCCAAGAATACAACATTGTCAACTATCTTTATTTGATTCTACTATCAACCTGTCTAACATTGAGTAACGTAAATCTTATACATTTCGTTTTATCAGCATTTAGCAATATATTATTTAACGAAAACCAATGAAAAATTTCTTTTAAAGTATTACTCAGATGCCCAACTTCTGAATCTATCCTTTTCCCTTTAAATATAAGAGAAGTATCGTTTGCAAAATCACCATGTCAGCAGAGTTATTAACTACTAGCGGTAGATCGTTTATATATATATATATATATATATATATTATGAACAAAAACGGCCGTAAAATGGAGCCCTGTGGGACACCAGTTCGGGCAAACGATGTCACAGAGGTTACTCCATGTATGTTAATTTTCTGACAGCGATCTTTTAAGAGACTAGAAGGTCGAGAGAAGATCCACAAATACCATAGTGTTTTAATTTAAGAATAAGCGTACTATGGCAACGCAATCAAAGGCCTTAGATAAATCGCAGAACACACCAATTGCATCCTGCGAATCCTAAAAGGCTGCCAATATATGATTTATAAGCATTGCACGAGCGTTAGTAGTAGATTTCGATTTTGTGATGCAAAACTGTCGACCATCCAGAAACTTGTGCACTGTATAATACCAATTGTTTAAGCATTTCGAAAATTTTACTTATCGACGGAAGTACAGAAATATGTCTATAATATTGTAAACTTATGATCACCGTTATAACGATTAATAATGTAATGCACTAGTCTTATGTTATAACTAAATAAATCATAATTATTTTCTACTCTCTCTCTCTCTCTCTCTCTCTACAACGCATTTACGAATTTTAGTTTATCTTTGTTAAATTTTAACGCGACTGCTTAGCCATTATTGAAAGGTGTTTTTAAGTATGAAGCATAAATAACACTGATAAGTTCTTTAGCTGTATATAATCTCGTTAAAATCCTTACTACTGTTTTGGAGAATATCCGGTATAGACAGCAGACAATTTAATTTTATTTGTATGTATAGAGTACACAGCTACAGCAAACAAATCTCCCTTCCGTTTATATCCTAGCGGATGTGTATATCATTGTGATGGATGAGTGAATTTGTGTATTCCGCCTCGCATTATTATCTTTAGCGGACTATGAACACTATAACAATATCGGATTTGATGGATCACCGTGCATCAAATAAATGTCGGTTTATAGAACTACAAGGTTTTTACATATAAACTACGAATTTAGAAATTAAAAAGGGAAAAGTAGCAATGTGGGATAGCTGGGATGCTTTTTAAATTCGGAGTGTTACTAGCATGTGAAGAACAAGTGATATACAAACCCACCCAGCATATACAAATTTTAAACTATGCCAAATATATTGGACCTACTACAAGTCATCATATTCCATTCTTCTCCCTAACATAGTTTGTCATTATGTATGTTTGGCTCTTGTCTGTTCAATTCGCGGATTTATTGGAAACGAAACTTTTCACGAGGTAGGTATATGAACTCTTTTAACAAAACGATTAAAAGCCTATGCGCAAACTTTTTAAAACCTAAGGTTACTAATCCAAGACAGCAAGGGATGGTTTATTTGACAGACTTAACGAAATGCTAACAATTTACTTGCATCCCACCCGAGTCAGACACGCTCAAAGTCCTTATCCTATTACGAACGTAAAATATATTCGTTCTTGTCAAATAACTCATGTAATATATTAGTTGTCTTCTGTTGTGTCACGTCATCTATTTGTAAAGTCTTTCATACTTACTTTTCGCAAATATATATTGCAAGGTTTTAACAGCGTAGACATTTGGAAAAAAAAATGTTATTGTTAAATTATGAATACTACAAATTAAAAGTTTAAAATATGCCAAAACAGTTCAAAGTAGTATTAAATTGTAAGGGTTTGATTAAGAATACCTAATAACAACAAAGGGATTATGGATTCTATTATTACCCAATCCTGCATTGGTTGTGTAGTCAGTGATCTCAAACGTTCGAACCTTAATAATTATTATATTGACGATCAGAAGTGGTCACAAGAAGAGGTATTGTTGTACTAATATATAGCTAAAAAATAAAATATACATGTGGGTATGAATAACTCTATAAGGGATTATAATTTTAAAATGATACTTTATGGAACTACAAAGTTGACAGCAGTTTGAAAAGGTTTCAGTGGCTTAAAATAGAAAAAATGAATGACAATGATATTTTGAACAGAGTTTCTTGTGAGATCTCAAGCAGCCATCAAGTGGCTTTCATTTTTTATTTATAACCCTGAATTATTTGACTGTTAATAGTAGCATCTTGTGTAAAACAACTTGTTTATTTTGCATAAATGAATTTGGTGGAAAATAATAAAACGAGATATGATTTTTTCTTGACATAATAAACTAATTCCGTAGAAAGACTTAACAAAAGTGTTATAATCTTGTAATACCCAAGTAATCATAAAACATCAAAAGTGTTATAATCTTGTAATACCCAAGTAATCATAAAACATTTTAACGATAGCAGTAATCATGTTCAATAAAGAGCACTAGTTACTAAAGTAGGAAATACAAGCAGAAGAAATTGTAAGAGGAGATTGTTAAGACTTTATAAAACTCTGGGAGTTAATTTCGCTCCCGCACACTCACCTACACCCCGCACCTCCCACGGCAGCGGCTCAAGCCTAGGTTCGATCCCTCCGTAGGGAGCCCTTGAGTGCGTTGCTTGCGCGATACGGTGACACACAAATATACATCACCGCTACAACACTACACGATCACCCCCACACACGTGCACGCCTACACGCTTACACGTGAAAGTGAAAGGGTTTACTTTTTTTTCCCTTATCGAACTGAAAAACTCTCAATTTTCCGATAATAAATATATGGAGGGGTTGTTGAGGCGTGTATGCTTAGTACACATATGCGTCTCAACAACTCAAACATATATGAATAGTTAGCTAGGTTAGGTCGCGAGTTTGCATGTAACAGGCAACAGCCAAGCCGAGGTGTGCCATGCACCCTTGAGCTGTTTGCCAAAATAAAATCGGCTGAGTGCCTTAAGCGCTCGCCTTAGTAGTCCGGTGAAGCTGTTAAGACCTTGCTGGGTCAATAGCGTAGTCATTTCGAAAAAAAAAAACTTTATAAAACTATCGTTAACTGTGTTATCGGAAAACAAAATTGTAAGTATTTCTACTCATTTATTTCCATTATCCCAGATATATAAGTACCAAATGCTAATGATTATTAATATACTTCCTGATCTCAGTAAATTTCTTTGACCTCTTTAATAGGTACGCAATTACAAAGTTACAGAGATAGAAGATAGCAGTATCTCGACATTGTTTCTTGAACACTTTCCGTGAAAGAGGTTTCGTGAAGTTGGAAATTTGAATTGAAAACGCATTATTGAATAAATTTAATAGCTATCAGGCGAATGCTTTGAATGGAAAGTATTAAAATCGGTGTCAGTGGATTTGGGTCGATAGTTAGAAGCCCGTTTCATTTTGAATCGCTTTAGGTAATAACGATACTTTGAGAAGATAAACTTGCCGATTTAAATTAATGAAGTGCATATATTAAACCATCTTAAAAGAATCTCAAAAATCAATGGAAATTTTATTTTGAAACTATATTTTCAGATTATATAAAAGTTAAAATCCTATTTCCTGGTTTAAATCGAGTTGTATTTTATATCCACATATAGCGTTGTCCCTAGAATATTGCGAGCAGTACAGTCAAGACCCTAAACTAAACCCTAAACCCTACAATAAAAGGAGAAGTATCGTAGAGGGCAATGATATATCGTTAACGCAAAAACTGAAATCGAAGCATCAAAAAAGAGGGTCATCCGCCTGGGAATCTCACAGCTAATACTTTTCTGTTATCAGGCTCGATGTAGTAGTGTAATGAAAGGTCATTCGCTTGGGGAACTCCACAGCTACGCCTTTGTACATTTGAGGTGCCATAATGAAATCTTATATACCACCTGAAAACCTTATTTTTTTATGTCATAGGAGGCAAACGAATAGGGGGGTATTTTGATGTTAAGACACTAACACTAACACACTAGTAAGACTAGACACTAAGACACTAACAACACCAGAGGAGTTGCAAGTGCGTTCCCAGCTTGTGTTTGGAGGGAAAGGGGAGGGGAAGAGTAGAGGGAAAGGAGGAGAGGTGGGCCTCCGGTGCACTCACTGACCAAACGAAACTCAACAATGAAAACACTGTAACTTCACGTGGATGTTTCTGTGGGTCGGGTGGTACTACCCCGGGCGAGACAACCCAGTCATGCTGAAACCAGTAATAACTTCAGCGTGGCTCTACCATCTACGAGAAATAGGCCAATTCCAGTCTCTGTTGGTGTCAAATACATGTTTAGTTTAATTTTCTGCTATTGTATTTCTCTATAATATGCATACCATTTTCTTACGCATACCAAATTATTGTTTGAAACCTGTGTCTGGATAGATTTATGCAGTAAATTAATGTGGTAAATTCTTTTTTTCTCTTTTTTATATTATCTACAAACTAGACTTGCAGAAAAATAAAAATTTAACAGTACAGTTTAATGTTGTATGAATATATAAATACATAAATTTTAATATTTTATATGAGTTTACGCTTGAATTTTATATAGAATGAACTGGTTAATACAAAACAATCATTAATAAAACTACCATTGTTGGAGTTGTATTCAGATTACATTGCTAAAATTTGCGTTTCACATGTAAAATAATCGGTGTTAGGTAAAATACCTAATGAAAACGATATCGTTACTGGGCTGCGGACTAAAAGCGACATTCGCAATCACCTAATTGTCTATTAGCGTACACCTTTCCAAGAGCTATAAATGTTAATGAAAATGGTTTTATAATTTAAAAAATACGAGGAATTGATTACTTTTCAACTATTTCATCTGAATTGTTAATTAATCTTAACAATGTATAACATATATAGATGAAAAAACATATAAAAAGTTAAGTCAAAATAAAAAAAAATCTACAAAAAATCTTTGTAAACAAGGTTATCTCTTTACTTTTACTCTCCCGTACATGCACGCCATACCGCTTGCCCGCTTTTGTGACAAGAAAACACACGTCGTTGAATGGGTAGTGTTCATAGAAGTCGTAGTTTCTTATATCTTTATATTAATAAAGATATAGCGATATATTTTTGATAAGGACCAAGTTTCTAAGAAGTTAATATACAAAAATGATCGAAATATGATATCCAGTAGTTCTTTAGAACGCGGACAGAATGGCAGACTTCTATCATTTTTTATGTAGATATTTTTTTAAATATAAATTTTGTATTTCTTAAATTATAAACGTCTATTTGGTTATTATTACTATGTTATTATTGTTATCGAGAATATGGAGTTGCGATCCGTCAGCCGCGCTGGACGCACGCATTTGTTTGCACGCGCCAGATGTTTATTTCGACAACGCAGTACTATCTAGTGAGTCATCACTCGACAGTATTTTATTTTGGAACTGCGATTACTTCCAAGAAACGCACCTGTGTATCTACCTTGTTCTATTGCTCTTTTGAAATTCGATTAGTTCCGTGAAACGCAGCTGTGCGAAGTGTAAACATTTCTTTTTAGTTTTGTGCTACCTTTAGTCCGGACTCCGGAGTCCGTTAAGTTCAAAATACACGCTAGTGACGATACGTCTGGCTCTGACTCCGACATGGAGCAGGATCCCCCCGCTGACGACGGCTTCACCGAAGTCACACGGCGTCAAAAACCGCGTAATAAGCGCCAGAATCCGTCCTCGTCCGAGAATGAAGGCGCTAAGCCTTCTAAACTCGCAAACGTCGACGGCGCGAAAGTGCCAACGGCGACTCCCCCACCTCCAAGACCAGTCTCGCTCAAAGCTATGACTTCCGCAGTCACGGGTAAAAAGCCCCGCCTTTCACCTCCTGTCACGATCCAGGACAGAGCGTCCTGGGTCGAAATCTCTAGTCTGCTGCAAGGAGAAGACATTCCTTTCACCTCTGCCATGAGTACCCTCGTGAGTATTCAGGTAAAGGTAGCTACCCCTACTATTCACCGCAAACTTACGCGGTTCCTGCGCGATAATAAGTTTGCTTTTTTCACCCATGCGCTCGAAGAAGAGCGTATGCTACGTATTGTCATACGCAGAGTCCCTTCGGAAATCCCAGTCGATGACATATACGAAGACCTCAGGGAACAGAATTTCCCTGTCAAAGAGGTGCACCGTATGCTCTCCCCGCGCACTAGAATGCCCTACGATATGGTGTTGGTCATTCTCGACCGCACCGTGGAGGGTAAAAAATATTTAATCTCTCGACCCTCTGCGGCCTCCCCGGCGTCACCGTAGAGCCGCCGCGCAAAACGTCCGTACCCTCGCAGTGTCACAACTGCCAGGTGTACGGACACTCCGCACTTAATAGTTACCTGAAACCCAGGTGCGTTAAGATTCTCGACGACCACTCCACTAGGAGTGACCTCGCACAAAAGACTCGCCCGATCCTCCAAGTTGTGTCTTGTGCCGCGGCGTGGGCCATACCGTGAATTATCGTGGGTGTCCCCACGCCCCGCGTACAAAACAGCCCCGCTACGCTAGGCAGGTCTCGCCGTCTAAAGCGCCTGCGGCGTCAACCCGTCCCCGACCTTCGCCTCTCAACTCTAGAGAGGCCTTCCCTAACTTGCCGAGCACATCTCGTGCACCGGTAGCGCCCGCACCCGCGCCTAGTGCGCCCCTCCGCCCCGCATGGGCCCCTAAGGCCCCGTGGGCCCCCAAGATCGCGCCCCAGCCTGCTCCTCGTCCTCAGGCGGCTAAGCCTTCACAGGCCAACCCCGCCCTCTCCTTCAAATTATCTGGTATGGACTGGTCAGCCCAGCTCTTGGTCTTCCACGAGATCTCGGAGATCTCCGCGTACGATGAAGTAGCAAACGATCCAAAATAGGGCCCTATTCGTGCGATCGCGAAGTTTTCCGCCATTGCGGCTACCATTCAAAGGCTCGCGCGCGCCGCCGTCTCGAAATAATAATAATTTTTCTCAATATAAGTTAGAGTAAACTCGCGTATTTATATCTATCTTCCCCTAAAATCGATAAACAATGTCGTTATTTCTATTTCGGCGCCGTTCGTTTAATCTGTAAATTCGATCTTTTCAATTCACGTGGCCGGCCATGTCGCGGACCCCTCCCTCGTGCGTCACGAGGCAGAGCCCTCACGTTTTACTCTCGCACATACGTCGCGTCATCTCGGCAGCATCTTTGCTCGAGATTACCCGGGTGATCACAAAGATGTTGCTATCGCGATACAGTACACACCACACCGATTATACACACACAAACAGATATTCAGACATGCACCTTTACACAAACTGGTGGAAGGGTTTACTTTTTATTCGAACTGAATCGAGTAGCTTAGTTTGTTTCTTTCCGATTTACATGATGTGTTTTTGAATAATGCAATTTTAATTGTATGATTCAAAAATGATTACATGTATAGCTTAGCATAGTTTAGTTAGGTCAGATCGGGTTATTTTCGGTAACAGCCCAAGTCAAGGTGTGCCGTGGACCCTTGAACATGTTACTTAAACAAAATCGGCTGAATGCCTTAAGCGCTCGCCTTAGTAGCCTGGTGAAGCTGTGAAGGCCTAGTAAGGCCAATAGCGTACTCAGTTCGAGAAAAAAAAATTATCGAGAATATCTCAGTTTAAACCATTCCCTTTCTCTCATAACACGTATGTCTCTGTTTTGCATTATTGTTTTTGTTTCGGTTCATTAATAATGAGTGTCTATACATCCTCGCCTCTATATGAATGCTGTCTTCCTAGTAATACTTTTCACCGAACATAGTGCAATGTTTTCATTATAATTTCAGGTCCATGAAATCTAGTGGACCTAAACCTAGTGGACCTAATCTTAGCACAGAGAAAAAGCTAATTTTTATTTTTGTTCTCCTGGAAGATTTGGAATTGCCTTCCTACAAGCATATTCTCACCTTTTTGTATGAAATCTTTTAGAACAGGCGTGAAAAAGTAATTTTTAATAAAAACGATTACCGATAATAAAATGAAGACCAATTTTATAAAGTAATTATTTTTGAATATAACTCTGTACTTATAGTATATCGGGAAATTTGCCATAGACATCGCTATCAATTTATTAGGTATCAAGCTCTTAACGTTAATGAAAGAACTCAATAAAAATAGAGCGGGCAACGATCAATAACGGGCACACCTTCCAGCCGAGTGGACAGGCCATACACAACCTTAATAAAGCCCCACCTCACCTTATATCCGCTAATAAACTAGATTACGGCCCACTGAGTGCTCGTATACTGTAGCTAAATACTAACGTGCTCAAAGATATTAACATAACATCTATTAGTAGCGGGTGAGTTAGTATTAATTTAAAAAACCCAAGGCAAATAATAATCAATAAACATGATAATTAATTGTGCGTTGATTAATAACTCGAGGCAATCTAAAGGCCTGCCGAAGAAATCTCAATACTCCAGAATAACTGTGTTCTGTTTAATTTTATAGTGTGAATTATTTCAAATTCATGATTTGTTAATTGAAATTGTTATCATTAGTCTCACTTTTACATCTTTTG
Organism: Antheraea mylitta; assembly: GCA_014332785.1. Taxonomy (NCBI): domain Eukaryota; kingdom Metazoa; phylum Arthropoda; class Insecta; order Lepidoptera; family Saturniidae; genus Antheraea; species Antheraea mylitta. The sequence continues at coordinate 14,295,167 of JACEII010000008.1, read as the reverse complement.
GCACTCCGAACAATAATTATATACTTTATTTATATCATAGGAGGCAAACGAACAAGGTCACCTGATGTTATGTGATCACCACCGTCCATAGACACTTGCAAAACCAGAGGAGACGCAAGTGCGTTGTAAGCTTGTGTGGGGGAGAGGTGAAGAGAGGTGGGCCTCCGGCGCTCTCACTGACCGAACGAAATGCAACAATGAAAGCACTGTTACTTCACGTCGGTTTTCTCAATTATGCTGAAGCCATTAATAAATTAAGTATATGATGGACTGTATAACCTTTATAAAAATATTAATATTAGATTTACACACGCCCCTATACTACACGCCACTAGCCCGACGCAAGCCCTGCAATACGGCCGGTTATGGTTACCAGCATGTCATGCTACGAAATTATAAATTTACCTCCTGTAAAAGATACCGCTCAAAGCGCCTAAAGAAGTTTCCATTTCAAAAATACAATATTTTAATGGAAATTTAATAAGCTAATCAACTTATTAACATACCTCGCAAATTCAAATTGGTTAGTACCCTTTCAACCTTGGCTAAAAAAACATATTATTAAGTATCTAAATTAGAGTGTTTGTGTTGATTTCTTGTATATCGATAGTATCTAATAGGCATTTAGTTATTGTGTACTACGTACTAGAAACGTTGTTAGACACAAAAAACGAAACGTTATGGCAAGTGTGAATGTGAGACGAGGAGCGGTAGTGTTATAGATAACAAGCCTCCGCCCGCGACTTCGTTCGCGTGAAATAGGTACTTTGGGCTAACGCTAACACGCAGCAGAAGCTTAAAAGGATAAAACAACCCGATTTTGAAACATTTTTCATCTCTGCTCCGCTCCTATTGGCCTTAGCGTGATGATATATAGCCTATAACCATTCTCGACGAATGAGCTATATAACACTGAAGAATTATTCAAATCGGACCAGTAGTTCCTGAGATTATCCCCTACAACGCCACAACGTCACAAACTCACAAACTTTACCTCTTTATAATATTAGTATAGATATAATGCATGTCATGCATATGCACAGATTCAACATAATCTTTATTCTTCCTATTAAGTTATCTGTATACACAGAACAAATCAAATGTTAATCTACTTATTTTTTTCTCCTTAGGCGTGCAATCTATACTTTGATAAATAATCTATTCGTCATGTGTAGTGATTGATTTTTTTGTGTGTTTATTTTTATATAATTATAGTTATATTTTGATGAAAGATCTTTTTCACCACTCTGTCATATTAAATTAAATGTAAACTTACTTATAGGCAATAATAGGCAAATATGAAATCTTCCAGAGGTATAACACGACGATGAATGTTTTTTTATCATCATAACATGGTGTGAACGTTGATTTAAGATTATTACCTCAAATTCTTTTTATACGCAATCTTTACATTTTTACCAATAAATTGTAAAAATGTAAATACGTTACTTATTATTTTTGACATATAAACAAACTTTTAGTATATTAGTGTAGGGGCCCTAACCAAGTTACTTATCGACAATCACTAACGGAAATAGAAAACGAAAAAATGTATGGAGATGACATATCTGAGTGCTATATCACGTCACTCCTTTCCACTCTTTTCCACACTTGGGTAGCCCCCTAGGTTACATACACAACAATAGTGTCATATCTGTATATATTGTTGTTGAATATCAACGAAACATGACTGTCGTCCTAGCAGTTTGTCTCCACGAAATCACCAATTTTGAAAAAGAATTAAATTGCGTTTTTTGTTAATGATAACATATTGAAGCTTTGATAATAAGTTACTATTTAACTTTTATTTATGTTTCTTAAGATGTTCAAACAGTATTATAGTACACACGAAGGCCCATTAATGAAACGAAACTTACTATTCAAACGTGTTATGTTGTGCCTAGCGCGTGACACCAACCAAGTTAGAGTGTTATGCACTCTAACGTCTGTTACAAACAATCATCAGTATGTAGCATATCTTCCAGTACGCAGATTATAATAATTTTAAGTCAGTAGCGTTTGTTTAAAGAGGATGTTATAGTTGGAAAGTAGCCAAATTTTATAGTAGTTTAAATCCAGCAATTTATCGTCAGACTAACACTGTGTTATGGTACGCATATATTATGTGTGCACTGCACAATACACTATTAAAAGTGATAAATTCAATCTTATAAATTACAATTAAACAACGTCTTACTGTGGTAGGCATTAAGTTTAATTTTCACATTTTTATTAGCTTACCACGAATTGATATATTAAAATCGATATAATTAATTATCAGTGTATGTTTCATATACATAATTAGGAACAGTGATGATTAAAAATAAACCAAAAAAATAAAATAATAACAACCATAAAGCGTCAAAAATTGTAGTTAAGTGAGTATATATAGTACTATGTTCATAATTATTTTACAATAGTATAACTTGCCTTAAATTTATACAGAATAGTACAGTTATTTTTTATGTTATTATCCAATAACCCGCGCACATAACATTTAACTGAGCTGTTAAAACTGCTATGCCACTGAGCCACTTTAACACCGTCGTTTACACGACACAGTTACGACACTAAATAGACTGTAAAAATACAGTATTGCGAACACCAATATGCTACATACCGTCAAAACATCAACGTCCAATAGAACGAAATAGATTGAAAAAGCTTTTGAAGCCTATCGGCAAAAAGAGTTTTTGTATCTGCATCGGTCAACAAAATGAGTTTTTTCAACTTTTCCAATACAGACGAATTTAAAAAAGTAAAAAAAAAATAGTAAGCATTTTAGAGTAAATATAAATTATAAAGATAATATAAGTTTCATTTTGAAACAAATTGAATTTACCTACTTACATTCGGTAGTTACGAATTTATATATTAAGTCCTTACCTATGAAATTACCATTTTATTTAGACAAAATAAAATATTTTAAGTATGTATCTGTTACATTATTTATTTAGTGGAAGTACTGGTCATTATTACAGTATATAGAATCATAAATATAAATCCTACGAATAAGGATTGATGAATTATTTGTTGAAGGTCTTTTGTGAAGGTGTTTTTTATCATCTTATCGGATTTAATATTGTACCTTGTAAAAGCCTATCCAAATTTCGAAGGAAAAAAATTGGAGCAAGGATTAATAAGCAAAGTAAAAAAATAATGATAAAATCCGTTTCGATGTCGTGAGGAAGGATCGACATATCTGGTATGTTTGACAGTAAGGTTATTTATTGTAATTTATAACTTTGACAATACACCTCAGTGTCAGACCTCAAGAAACTGTATTCAACAATACCAACACAAGTTCACATTATACTCACAAGACTTATAAGCAGATTATTTCCATTCAATTTGCGAATAGGACATAGTATCATGAGCTTCTTTATATCCACAATCAGTGCGATGGACGTTGTCGATGATCATACAGGATCACATTTCACAAGAGAATAAATCATTTGTGTTCCTATCGACGAAGTGAAGGCATAATTCAATGCGATTTTAATAATGTAATTCAATGAGTTTACATGGTATAATCACTTTTCCAACTTTTTGATCTCATCTTCGTCTTATTTTTAACGCTGTTACTAATTCCAAAATAGTTTGTGATGAGTCCACTGCCACTATAGCAGTCAATTCAATGTTAACGACTATCGTCTTCCGACTACCACGGGGGTTATTGTTGAGATCGAAATTTTTGAAACGGAAGCGTATTAACGAAGTCATAAAAACGTGTTTACTAGCGATTTCTCGTCCGTACATTTTATTTATATTACATGCTGACTATGCTGTTGGGGCTACCACGAAACTTTTATTCTAAAATAACTTTGAAGTTCAATTTTTCCATGACTATAGAAATAAGGGATAATGAACCAATTTTTACGAAACTTGAGTGTGCTAGCTAACAGTGATAGCTAATATTATAAAATTATATCTAAGATCATGTATGTCCCATAAAATGCAAGGGATTCCCCAAGTAATCGCCAGAATAACGGAAGAAAGTCAAAAACTTGTAATTAATGGAATTCTTAACGGATTTTGGTAAATTTTTTTTGTGCTATATATAGGAGACAGATTAGCTAAACGTTAAAGCTGTATGTCATATATTTATCATTTTGTATTTAGGGAATCCCTGGTACCACTGATCTGATTTTAATTTTTTTTTCAATATTAGAAAGGTATAGATAAGTTTTCAGTGTTATAGATAATGTTTATTTTGGCAAATATATATTTTCAATAGTTAATCACAACGAATATAATTGAAATCGGCAAAAAATCATTATTCGGCAATATATGTAGATTAGTTTTTACCTTAATTGGACCCGGTAGGTAATACTGCGAAAGGTTTTTGTGCTTATTTTAAAAGATTTCTCACATACCAACTGGGTATATGTTTGAGTGAGTTCCTGAATAGTTTGGATTCACAATTGGGAATGGTAGATGTAGATGGTTTTAGGTTTATTAAGATTTTTCGCGTTTAAAAATACAATTGAAACAGGTAATAACTGATTTGGCATTGACGAAGTTGCACGAGTCATCTAGTCTCCAATAAAGAGGATTTGTTACCAAAGTAGAAAGAAGAAACAATTAATACGAATTTGAAATTCTAAATGGAATTAAGGATTTAGATCTTCGTATGAACCAGTATTGAAAATCAGCAATTTTCATAATATTAGCGTACCTATTGAAGTATAAATGGGCTCTAAGGTTAAACAACGGCAGGGAAATTCTCTTTGCGTTTAGGTAGACTGCCAAAACTACAGTATACTTCAACCCAAATGGTTTGAAATGTTTGTTAGAGATGAAAACATGACCGTACCTGTTTTAATGAGTTAGATGTGTATTGTAAAATATAATTTACTCTGTTATTTATTAAATCTGTTCATGAAATATTCACAATAGATCTGCAATTCTGTTTGTACTTGAGGTTACATTGTTTTTTTTTTCAATTTTGCGATAAAATATATACAATGTAATTTTGTACGGGCAAAGTATACATATATATATACTACACTATTTTTTCATTGTGTGCTCTACTATTCTTTAACAAATAATTACGCAATTGTTTACCTGTAAAATGTAAAAAAATAAAGTAAATTTTATTTATCATTTTCTTAACCAGTTTTAACTACATTTTGTGTATATAATGTGTCTATAATAACTATTAATAATATAAGTAACAATAAAGATACGAGACGAAAATAATTGCTGCGTAGAAAAGTTGTGTAAAGCCGCGAACAAAGTTAGTATCTGTATAAACCACTCCCATCGTGAGTATATTTGGAAATTACTGTAAAAACTCAAGTCAGCTCGTGCAATACCATGTTGTTACTCAGAGCTTGAGACCCTTTCAAATATTTAGAGGTAAGTGAATTTTCTCGAAGAAAGAAAGGTAACATTTTTATGGATCGTAAAAAAAACGTGCATCTAAATTTCTAGATATATTTCGTGATAAGAGTTTTCTGGCTTATACATATCGTTTAAGTAAAGAGATATGGTGTATCTTCTTACTCAATGTCTATTACGTACACTTCGTAGCATTGATCGCAATAACTCACATTTTGGAAGAAAATCAGGCAACCTTTCATTTTCTACGAAGATTGCACGGAATCACGAATCGTAGTCATCAATTTTCCAATCTACTTTCGTTCGTACTGTGATATTTTCGTTCTTATTTCTCTTGATTTCACGTTGATAGGTATATTATTTTATTTTCTACGTAGGTAAAAGTTATTATATCCGTAGTTTAGAACAAAAATTCTGTTATAATTGTGGTTTCGATAGTTTAATTGGATTGATTGGCTGGATTGAGTCGTCGAGTCTTATTGAATCGGTGGATATAACTCTACTCAAGGTTACAAAAATTAAATATATAACAATACTTTGTATTACATTATTTTTTATATTAACTGTGTACGTGCTTAGTACGTACTTATTTTCATCTCTCATATTAATCATCCAATTTTATGCTCTATTTCACTCCTTCATGGAATAAAATTATAAATTTATTCTAAGTGCTAACCTACATTCCTTATATAGAAAGAAAGAAAAGTATTTTTTGTCATCATAGAAATAAAAGTGTACAAAAAATCGCTTAAATATAATCAATTTATGATTATACTATAAGGAACTTATTTGCAAAATTTCGTGTACATATTAAACTGTGCGTTCCATGTTTGTCAATCTTAAGAATTTTATAGGTGGATGGTTTAGTGTTTAGTTAAATCGCAATATGGTAAATCGCGTCTCGACTAGAAAATACGTTAGCATTGATTTACATAAACGGATTAGAATTCTTACCTCACTTGAATTTAAATAATAAATGGATGCGCTCCACAACTTTGTGGCTACTCGAAGTTTGTACAAGCCGCGATATTCGAAACTTGGTTAAAATTTTTGTACAATTTATTAACATTTCCTAAAGTATATAGGCTATATTACCTACTTTTTTAATACAAAAGTTTTCATTTACACCCAATGTGATGTGATATATATAAACGATGGTGTAAAAATCAACAGTTAAAATTATATGCATAGAAGACTAAATAATGTATTTATTCTTTATTAATATATTTTTTCTCCTTTTGCTTAAAAACACTTTTTCAAACGCATAAATCAATTTTGATAAGATCTATGCCACTGTCTCACAGTGACCTCGGAGACATGCTATTTATAAAATGTTATAGTGGACGTTATTTTGCAAGTCTGCCCAGTGATTGGTCGCTACTACGTTTCATTTCAACAAATAAAATGTCGGTTGACACTGTTGGTAGTAACATATAAAAAAAATTGCATTAATTAATATATTTTGCAAGTTAACGCGTAGTGGACATAATCAAGTTCGCTGTTTCGCTTCTTCACGGAGCATCATCAGATCCATGTTGACACTTTTGATACTTTTCAACACTCTACACTCTTCAATAGCCTCTTTTAGTATTAAAAATCGGTGACCGCGTAGATTGTAAATGTATGTAGAATAACCCATAAAATTTAGATATCTCCTTATTAAAAATTATTTTATGTGTTTGGCCGTATGAGAGGTAGCACTCTCAATACGTCAAGTCAGTAAAAAAATGGTAGTTTACTAATCGCTGTTCACTACACGAGGTTCTTCCAAAGAAAGAGTAGCCACATGTCCAGTTTTACTAAAAAAACTGGGAATCATCCGCTTACCATCAGACTCACCTTGAAAGACTCACACAGTCGATTGCTACTTAATTTCGGAATTGTAGCTGTGAATCTATGTTTAGTCATCTGTCATTATATCCTACATCAATTTTAATGTCCCTTCATTGAATTTGGGAAGCACAGCATTGCATCAAGTGTTTCGGTTAGGTTTCTAAAAAAGTTAAATTGTGGGAGTTCCATCGGAAACACAGTTTTTTCAGGCTCAAATGTTTTTGTTGTATTGATTGTACTTGACTCATGCCTATACTTCTTTATAAAAGGCAGTAGGTATAAAGGGTAGCAGAAACACTCTACTAAGGCTTAAACTATACTTAAAGTCGTAGTAAATCATACTAAAAAAAATTCGTAATTTAAACCCATACACATGGTAACGTACAAATGCACCATGTTATTACAGAAAAGTTAAATACGTATTGAATACTTCCTTTAAAAAGTTTGGATACTTTCGTATTATATGCACCGCGCTCGACGAACGTTCGATATCTTCACTCTTTTATCTCGGTTTGGTTAGGTTAGGTTAAACTTGCAAAAAAGGATAACGCGGGCTTGCGGCAGCGGTCGGCGAGCGTGGTGCATTTAATACGAAAGTACCCAAACATTTTTAAAGCAAGTATTTAACACGTAATTAACTGTTCTTATTAACAGTATAAAATTTATATATTTTTACCGATAGTAATAAACCGCTTGCTGGCATTCTATTAACCTTGCAACTCGCCTGTGGAGTCTTGCTGGCTTTTTATGTCATGATTAATAGTACACTACCCCTATCACATACATTATAATCTATCGATAATACGTCATAAACGATTTGACGGGACACCAAGTAACCCACTACGTGGTTTATGCGTTTTATATCTATGTTCTTTTATATTCTTTTCTGTAATAACAGATATAGCAATGAACAAAATAACACCTTAGTGGGAGTGATAAATATGTTTACTTTACATTTACAGCTATTTCATTGGCTTGTATTATTAACATCTTTCATAAAATAGACGAAACCAACCAAACCACAATGAATTACTATTATACTAACTAGCTAACGAATAGCTATCGAAGTACCCCTAATATTGAAAACAAATAAAGATCTTTTCTCTTCTACAAAATTATAAATTCTTAGATTATCAATAAGATAGTTAAATATCAATTTACAAAATTCCATTCGAACTGACGAATAAAAATATATTTGTAAAATGGGAGAAGTAATTTTAAAAGTCACTAAAATACTCATTGGTAATAAAAAAATGCTACATGTTTCTGTACTTTTAATACTACTTCGTTCACATAAAACAATTTGAGACGAACATTTATTCTGTACGCATAAATCTAGTTTAGATTGTTAAATTTCTGTCTGTCTATGTCTTTCGATATATATTAACCAGAAATCACCAATAAAGAAATACTTTTACGTTTCGATAGTCATAAAAGTGTATTTTATCATAATAAATTACATATTCTGAGCAGTAATAAAAAACATACAATAAAGAGAACCAGTAAATAAAACATCTTAAAAATAAAGCAATCTAAGATTAGCATGGAATTTATAAAATACCACTGAAATAAATCATTAATTTTCTATTCCCTTAACAACTTACTTTGAATACCCCGTAGTATCTGATATAAATTAATCAAAAGGCTTGTTCCTAAAACTCGACATTGAAATATCGCGACCATTGTGCTTATATTTCATTCGAACCTTCAATTACAATCGGATATTGCCCGAAGTAATATAATTTGGAATTTTTCCGGTGAAATAAATGGTACTTTTGCAACTTTGCGAATTATAACTTAGGTACCTATTGGAAAACGAGAATTCCACTTCGAAGGTCGGAAGAAATAGTCGATGAAATGATTACAACTTATAAATCATATTATGACCTTAGGGGAACTGTTCAGCGTAAAAGTGTTCATGTCATATTTATCTACATATGTTGTTGTTCTATATATCGGTACATCTAAGACTTTTTTTATAATTTGTAGCCTTTAGCACAATCTCATCTAATGTTATATAGCAAGGCGGTCTAAGATGTCTTGTCCACAAGCTTAATCTAGAGGCAACCTGGCTCTCAAACGCAGCTGCTGGAATATACCAACTGGTACTTGACAATATGTATCTATATTAATATTATAAAGAGGTAAAGTTTTTGAGTTTGTGACGTTGTAGGGCGTAATCTCAGGCACTACTGATCCTATTTAAAATTTCTTTCAGTGTTATATAGCTCATTTATCAAGGAAGGTTATAAGCTATCATCAAGCTACAGCCAATAGGAGCCGAGCATCAGTGAAGAATGTTTCAAAATCGGGTTTTTTTCCTTTTCAGAGCTTTCACTGCCTGTTGGCATTAGCCCAAAATAACTATTCCACGCGGACGAAGTCGCGGGCAGAAGCTAGTAACATTATAATCAAAAAGAAAGAAAGAAAGAAAGAAAGAAATACTTTATTGTTGGAACAAACATACACTTAAGTTGAATTAAACAAATTAGTTAAACACAAAAAATACATTTGGAAACTGTAGATGTGTCACCTACACGACATTTTAACAAAACAAATGGCACGATAACGCACACATACGAAAAGTAAAAAACACTCTCAATGTCGGTGGTGAAATAGAAATAGTTATGTGTTGCTTAGATGCGGACGGATTGATGGGGCGGCAGTCAAAAATAAGCTAGTTAGGCAAGGTTTAATAAGGTGCTGTCGAAGCGCTTATTATGTATCTATAGCTTTTTAGTTATAATATCATTGGTGTTTGTCGACAGATTTTCAATTTCAGGGTGGCAGCTAACTAAGCGGTGTTGGAAAACGCCCTACCACGATCCTATGTATCCTTGGCCTAAAACTTGGACATAGTTGCATGAGTTCGTACTAGCGTCGATCGGCACGATATCAATTGAGCTTATTAGTTCTGATTGCGAAATCCATTGTATGTTATTCTCCCAAATATAAGACACTAGCTGTTATCGGTGGCCTCGCTCTCATTAGTGTAGTTGAATATATTTTAAATAATCTATTCCTTGTGAAATACTTTTTCTAAATGATACGTGCTTGTACCTCTGTGTACCCTTTCTGTACCTATGATACCGTGCATGTAATTTTTTTTATGGTCAGTTAAGTAGCTAAGTCGTGAAAGCGTAACAAACAAAAAAACGAACTCACATTGTCAGTTACAATATTAGTTAGGATTAGGTTTGTATTGAATTATGTGCATGTAAAATTGATAACTGTTGTTTATTATTATTACATTGTTACAGAGAAGTATCGTGTGTAAACATGTCTGCAGAAATGAATGATCTGAATCCAAAAAAAAATTTCTTCATTGGCCCTGAGTGTTGTAAGCAAATTATTTTTTATATACTTTTTTTTTGTATATTAATAATTAACACAAATGAAGTTACAAATAGTGTATAAAAGCGAATGATTGTGAGTTGGTGTTCTATTCGTTCATTATTCATTCCAAAACAATGGTACCATTGACGTACATAGATGGCGTGGGAGCCGTATCATCAAATAAATATATTTCACATAGTTTTTGGTGCTTTGAATTTAGTTTTCAGAGTTTATCTCGAGGGAGAATCAAGGTTACCGACAGTTACATTTTCCTAGAAAAAACAAATATAGCGCCATCCACGATTAATTCTTCCCGTCTCCTCTTCGTTGCCGAACATCAAAAGCATTTTCTCGTGAACGCAGTCGCGGAGAACAGTTAGTATATTATAAATAAACATAAAGTCCAATGTCATAAACAAAATGCCAAGTCACGTTTCCAGACGAGACCTCAATTTTTTACGACAAGCTCGGGTTTTCCTTTCTTCACAAAGGCTTAGTGTTGGTAGTGGGCGACTGTTGCCCCGCCTCGAACATGATCGTGGGTCCGAGGCCTCTGCGGACGTGATAAGCCTCTGACTAACATTAAACGCCCTTTGCCACATTACCTTTTTATGTTTATGTTTGTAAAATGTATATTACAATACACTTAAAATGTTTAACACTAGTTCGTGGCCACGATTTTCATTTTCACGAAAATAATTATGCCGTGTCATTGGAATTACACATTTTATTGGAATATTTTATTGTATAGTAACTGTTACCCGAGACCTCGTTTGCTTTTACCGATATTAAGTAATTTCTGTTATTATTTTACTGACTTCTGTATTTGTATTTTTTGTTATGTGTGTCAATCAATATTATTAATATAAATATTAGTGAATTGTGAAACGATTTTTTTTTTCTTTGAATTGATTATACCCAGAGGTAGTCAGGTAAATATAAAGAAAGTATCCGACCTATATAATGTGGGAACTTTAGCACTTATATGATTTTACACTCAGTTCTCGTATACGTACGTTCACCGATATATTCATCAATTTTAAACAGGTTTAAATGATTCTTTTATGATAACTCTTTTGTCTATATGAAAATACTTAATGACAGTCCGGATAGCACTCTGTATAGTTATCAACTTGTCAGTAAAAACCTTAATAAATTCAGTTTATCCATTTCCATTTAATCCGTTCATATAATAACTATTTTATTTACATCTAATCTATATTCTTTTCTATGAGAGTCAAATAAAAATAACAAAATTACTATTAAAAAAGATTAAGAGGCCACAGATAAAACATGTAGTCTGCATTAAACAAAAACCATATACATGTGAAGCAAAAACTGTATTTGTTAATTACCGTATTGCAAATAATGAGCGTTACTGAACGTATAATTTTGAATACTGATTAAATGATAAAAACGGAAATGTATAAATAATAATAAATAAATAATAATTTAATATAATGGGATGGATGAGAGAAGAAAACATGTGGCAGAAATGCGAATGTTAAGATGGATGTGTAATATAATCAGAAGGGATAAGACAAGGAATTATATATCAGAGGAAGTTTGAAAATAGCATCAGTGACAGAAAATTTAAAGAAGAATAAGTAAGAGTTAGCAAAGTATGGGCATGTCGCAAGGAGAGATGAAAATCATGTAACCAGAAAACTTATGAACTTAGGAAGTATGAAAGTGGACAGAAATCAGAGTTGAGGAAGAGCGAAACATGTATGGATAGATTATGTGAAAAATTATGTGTGTAGAAGGCTTGAATACGGAAATAATATCTGATAAACAAGAGTGGGAGAGGAAGACATGTTGTGCCAATCCTTTTTTTATTAACGTGGGGAAATCCTTTATGGATACGCCACCCTCCGCCACGCTCAAGAGAGTGGGTTATGTCCGACTCCCACGAACTAAAACCCCACGGTGTACCATCCGCTGCATTATAGAGGCAGCCAGGGATCGAGCTTGCTCTCAAACTTGAAAATGTTGTGCCAACCCTACCATGGTAGTGCGATTAATTAATGACGTAGCATTTGACGAATAAATTTAATGACCAATTTATATCCCATTTCTCATATTTTTAGCTAGAAGCTTACCAACTCTGAGAAAAATTTCATTTTTTACAATGAAACGACATAACATATCTATAAAAAGACTTTCTTGTAACAAAATATTTAATAAAGTTTATAACTTGGGACGTTTATGTACATTTATCTTCCTTCCAGTTTTACGCATTTTCAAGGTGCGTATAACTTCGACCTCGTAACTGAAAAGCCCAAAAGGAAGTTTTTTACTGAGCTACAACACGAAAAGGAAATACGATGCTATAAAAAAGAAAATGTACGGAATCAGTTAAAGTCTTCATTTTCTTAATATACGTTCAAGGGTCACGTTGGACGATACATGAATTTATGCGGTAGACTACCAACTCATGCGGAGGAAAGGAATCCTTAGCAATTTCATAAAGCCGACTTGCATTAGACTCAAGAGTTTTTTATTCTTAAAATAACTGGATAAAAACGATATAATCCAGCTGTATGTGTTTAAGTTTTCATTTAGTTTCTGACAATGTTATGTATTTATAATATTAGGTTTTAATCTATAAATTGTCGTTTTTCAACTTCTAATGTCTTATAATTGTCAAATTTTGAATTTTGCTTATCTTGTGTTAAAATATACAAACGCAATGTAATTTAAAGCCAATGCCTTGAAAGTTATAGTACATCATTACCTAGGTCCCCTACCGCGTATGTCTGTCTGTTTGTTCGTAATAAACTCAAAAACCATTGAAAAGATTTTCATACAGTTTCCACCAGTACATAAAGTGATTAATGAGGAAGGTTTTGGTATATGATTTGTCAAGGATTTTTTTTATAATGAGGGCGAGACAGCATCTGCTGAGCTCGCTAGTAACTAATAAGAAATACATTTCTTAGATAGTACTCATTAACCATTTCTATCATATTTTTGTTTTTATTGAAATATATTCAGGATTAAATTCACAACAAAAATATTTTTTTATATTTTCTGCCTAAAAATTATAATTTAAGAACACATTATTAAGTATATCTAACGCAGCTTACATAATTCTCACTATTATCTAAATAATCATTTAAAATTATTCCGTCCGATTATGACGTACAGTTTTCCGGTCTTTGCACACGCGCAAAATAGTATTTTTTGCAGGTTCTCCAGAACCGAGCCCTACGTAAAATCACCGGTGCCCCATGGTACATCCGGAATAAGGATCTCCAGAGGGACCTGGAGATGCCTTCTGTCTGGACGTATATAAAATCACTCACACGTAGTTATTTTGAAAAAGCCGCGAATCATCCCAGCCCGTTAGTGATATACGCCGCGAACTATGAACCCGTACCCAACGCTGCGCAGTATAGAAGACGACCGCCACACATTTTTACCGACCCTACTGATTCAATCACGTCAGCGAACTATCAGAACCAGCCTCTCTCTCCAAACAGAACGTGTTCACGCCCACGCCCGCGTAACCACAGATCACGCCGCCGTGGTCTGGGAGTAAATTTCGCTCCCGCACACCAGATTAGGCCCTCTGGGCAGCGGCTCAAGCCTAGGTTCGTTCCCTCGGCGTGGAGCCCTTGAGTACGCTGCTCACGGGATACAGTGACACAAAACCTTCAATCACTGCTACAACATCACACACATGACCTATACACACGTGCACGCCTACACGCTTACAAGCTTTTTTTTCTTTTTCAGAGAAATAAACGATAAAGAGTTCTACCTTTATTTTTCCTTATCCTATCCTATCTTATATAGTTTTGAGGAATTTTTCCGACACAAAATACATATAGTAGTTGTTGAGGCACGCATGTTTGGTACACATGCATGTGTCAATAACTCATATACGTATATCTAGATAGCTTAGCTTAGGTTATCTCAGATAGGTCGCGTTTTTTGCACAAAACAGGCGACAGCCCAAGCCGAGGTGTGCCGTGCATCCTTGAGTTAGTCGCTCAAACATCTCAAATCGGCTGAGTGCCTTTATCGCTCGCCTCAGTAGTTAAGCTGTGAAGATCATTTCAGGTCAACAACGATTTAATTTCGAACAAAAAAAAAGCATTTAAAATTACAAAGTTATGTCTCGGAAATTGATGCATACAGTTTTCAAAAGAGTCTCTTTAAAAGCCGTGATGCCTTAAGTTAATATCAAAAGTTAGAGTAGCAATTTACAAAGAAATTTCCCATGTAGTGAAAAGCCCAACTGTTAACAGGGTACTTGAATTATCTAAAGGGGACAGCACGCTTAAGACGACAGTTCTTAAGTATTTTTATTAAACTTAAACGCTAAGTAAGATCTTAGTATCCGTCTTATTTATAAAATTTTGGTGGAGTATTTATCTATACTTATATTATACAGGTAAAGTTTGTGATTTTGTGACGTTGTAGGAAGTATTCTCAGGAACTACTGGGCCGATTTGAAAAATTCTTTCATCTATACTAATATTATAAAGAAGTAAACTTTGTGAGTTTGTGACGTTGTAGGGGATAGCCTCAGGAACTACTGGTCCGATTTGAAAAATTCTTTCAGTGTTATATAGCTCATTTATCGAGAAAGGTAATAGGCTATATAACATCACGTTAAGATAAATAGGAGCGGAGCACCAATGCAGAATGTTTCAAAATCGGGGTGTTTTTCCTCTTGAGAGCTTCCGCTACGTGTTAGCGTTAGCCCTTAAGCAACCATTCCACGCAGACGAAGTCGCGGGCAGAAGCTAGTATATAATATAACTGGAATTATATCATCATTACATAGTATAAAACAAAGTCCCCTACCGCGTCTGTCTGTCTGTCTAAACTCAAAAACTACTGAAGGAAATTCCATGCGGTTTTCACCTGTAGATACAGTGATTCATGAGGTTTTGGTATATCATTTGTCAAAGTTTTTTTTATAATGAGGGCAGAACAACGTCTGCCGGGCCCGCTAGTATTATATATATCAATCGTCTGTATACAATGGGGATTGCGAAAATTCCGAACGGTGCTTCATGACAGTTGTTAAGTTTGTTAACAAATCGATCAGTAATTTCAAACGATGGTAGTTCAAAGGTAGTTTAGACGTCGCGTCGATAGACTGGTTTAAATTTTTACTATGAACCTGAGTTTTCTATGAATTTATATGAAATTTTAAGTGGTAGAGCAACGATGAAGCTATTACTAGTTTCAGCATGAATAGGTCAGCTCCCCAAGGTAGTACCACCCGATTCACAGAAACACCGACGTGAAGTAACAGTGCTTGCATTGTTGCGTTTCGTTCGGTCAGTGAGAACGCCGGAGGTCAACCTCACCTCACCTTCCCCCTCTCCTCTTCCCTTCCTCCCCCCACCCTAACACAGGCTGGCAACGCAATTGCGACTCCTCTGGTGTTGCAAATGTTTATGGACGACGGTGATCACTCAACATCAGGTGTTTGCATAGGATGATATAAAAAAAATGGGGGAAAACGTGATAAAACTACAATAGGTAGGGTGGTAGAAGTAAGTAGGAGGTAGGGCTTTTTTATGTCTGGCTGGCTAGCTACTAACCTCAAGTTGTGAATGCACCTTTTGGTGTGTTCCGGCAACTGTACTAAAGAGCCAGTCCCCTTTAGGTGTGTCTACCATCTTAGACCGCATCGACATTTAACATGAGATGTGA
Source organism: Antheraea mylitta (assembly GCA_014332785.1). Taxonomy (NCBI): domain Eukaryota; kingdom Metazoa; phylum Arthropoda; class Insecta; order Lepidoptera; family Saturniidae; genus Antheraea; species Antheraea mylitta. The sequence continues at coordinate 14,278,976 of JACEII010000008.1, read as the reverse complement.
CTATGGTCAAATGCAAAAACATATACGGTACTATTACAAAAATATTAAATACGTATTAAATACATGCTTTAAAAAGGTTTCGTACTAAATGCTCCGTGCTCGCCCGAGGCAAGTTCGCATTATCCTTTTTTCGCAAGTCGAACCTAACGTAACCAAAGCGAGACAAAAGAGCGAGATGGCGAACATTCAGCGTGTGCAGTACATTTAAAACGTAACTCTTTTAAAGCAAGTATTCAATACGTATTTAACTTTTTTGTAATAACACCGATAAGATATTAAAAAATAAATTCTATAAGTTATTATTACTATGTTGTATTCACGTTTATTTGTGACTTAATACCTACTTATAAGTTATGTCTATTACATATTTTCATAAAATGAGAATCCATAATGGATATGACAATAATAAATTACGTTATTAGGCTCTCTTGGCGTAAATAATGAGTGCAAATTAAGTTACATGATAGAGCAGCTATGTCCAATTTTAATCGCGAAAAATTAAGCATAATATTTAAGATAGATGTCCTTATTTATGCACGTTGTTAAATTTATTCTACAAAATTAAACATTTATATTTTTTGTTGACTATCCTTATTAATATTATAAATGCAAATGTAAGTTTTTTTATTTGTTACGCTTTACCTACTTGACCACTCAACAGATAGAGATAGATATAGGAGATAGGCCATATGTCATCCAGAAAAACAAGACAATTCCCGAGAAATGAGTTAAATATACAGTTACGCTAACAAAACCGGTAACAAAATCTACTTAATTCCATAGCATATTGGAATGAACTGTATATGTGGAGGTGTGGAATGTGTGTCACAAAATATTTTAAAAGAATTCAAGAAATTTTTTTTTGAAGTCAACAGTTAAACCATATCACTGGCTATTTCTTGTTCAATATGTGTATGACACATCGCTCTCCAATTTTTTCAAGTAATGGTGTTTTTTTTATAACAAAGACCCAAAGCACATCACCGATTTACCGGATAGCGAGTTCAAGCACCATGTCAATCGTGTTTTAATATCCAGAGGCTATTATTATAAGGTTGATCAATATGTGAACGATGGTGATGTCTAAAAATGACACGCTTCTCTTTGCATCCAGCACAAATTAATCTAACTATGTATGTATATAATGAAACTAGCTGTTACCCGCGGCTTCGCACGCGTTGTTTAAATATATTAAATAAATGTATAATTAATATTAGATGTGTAAATCACAAAAATTCTCTCTCAAAAATATTTGTAAGTTCGACACGCACATCATATACCGTAACAGGTAGCATGTACCTTACATATGTGAATACTAACAGTGTGTCGAATAGGATGGGATTTATCATCAGCTACATACCTGAAACTTTAAACTACTATATACCATCCTCAATGCTCAGTTACACTATATTAGAAAGTATTAAAAATATTAAGCTATACATTATCGAACATGTTTTAAATCTTTTATTATATAGATATAATATGCCCATATTGTCGATATAATTAGGTTATTGATATATGGTGCTATAATTTAAATCACATATAAACATTTGACTTTCTATTATATTTATTCTTGGAGTCCAGGACAGCGCACATCTCACGCGCGTTTTTACAGTGAACAACTTATTTTGAATCAATTCCAAACAGACGGATGCACGGGTAACAGTTCATCACTACATAGTGTAAAACAAAGTCCTCTGCCACGTCTCTCTATATGTCTGTTCGCAATAAGACCAAAAACTACAGAACGCACCTTCATGCCGTTTTCACTAATTTATAAAATGATTCTTGAGCAAGGTTTAGGTATAGTTTGTTTTATTATCAGGGCGGACAACGTCTGCTGAACCCGCTAGCTTAAAATAAAACGGCTAATTAGTTAGGTATTTGTCCGTAAAATCCCCGTTCAAATATTACTTGTAGTCCGGTGAAGCTGTTAAGACCTTGCTAGGTCAATAGCGTAGTCATTTCTAAGAAAAAAAACGTTCAAATTGGTCCAGCCGTTTTGGAGATTACTCGGAACAAATAAACAAACAGACATATCGACAGAAAAAAAAAATGTTGATATTTGTAGCACCACAGATATATGTATTCACCAAAAAGTATTTATTTTAATATGACATACACACACTTTATTTTTATAATACGTAATATATTACAAATCAAAAATTGGGAACAAAACTAACGTACAATAAACTTTTTGAGGAGGTTTTAGCGGGATTTCAATCTGTCATGCAGTGGATTTTATATTTTATTCATAATCTTGTGTTACTTGACTCTACATTTTGTGAAATTGGCGGCATTTTATGTAATATGGTTCGTTTATTATGCAAAGTGAAATGAATGAAAAATAATACCACGACGTATGAATTCTGTGGTCTTGAAAAATAAGAAGATAAAAATTTACGTAATTATATATAGAGGATTTGGCGCTTATACCTTTTCATTAACATGGACATAAAAGAAAACTGGCTAAACAATACATAATAACTACTTATATTGACAACTTCAGAATTGGCAATATGGATCAATTCCTTCGCCAGTCTTATTGGACGAATATTATTACTACTAAAGTATTTGAATAACAACACAAAATAAACTTTGGGAATGATTGCAATATAAACGTACCACGTGTAATTAAAAATTGGAAACAAAACTAATGTAGAAACTTTTTGAGTAGGAACACAAAATAAACCATGTAAATATTTGCAATAGAATGTTATCGCGTTACCATGGCAACGCATATAATACTGACATCAACACGCAGCGGAAGCTTCCAAAATAGCCCGATTTTGAGACATTCTTCATATGTGCTCAGCTCCTATTGGTTTTAACGTGATGTTATGTAGCCTATAGCTATCCTCGATCAATGAACTATCTAACACTAAAAGAAACTTTCAAATCGGACCGGTAGTTCTTAAGATTAGCGGGTTCAACCAAACAAACAAACAAACTCTTCGGCTTTATAATATTAGTATAGATATATGTAATAACTAGGTCGAGTTTCTTTTCGGTTCTTCTCGGCGACTGGGTTGTTTTTCGAACCGGTCATGGTTTTGACGTTCGTAAGTGTCTTCTCTATTATAACCAATTCTCGTTTGCATTGGTTCTAACAAAATTATCACGTCATAAGGGTGGACGTGGATTGATTGAAAAGGAGCAGCCGAAAAACAATCTGGATTGGTTTACCGAAAGCGACAACCCTAATTACCAGATGTATCAGTGCTAATGCATGATATCTTAAATAGAGTTCAAACGGAGTTTACACTGATATGTTTATTTGTATCCACAGATTCATTGAACCGAGAAATCGACTGAGGAAACCTTTATTGTATACTGCATAGTGTACATCGTTTGTCCTAAATCGCCGTACTAATTCTCGTGTGAGATTAAGGGTAGATAACATAATTTTAGTAGCTGCGTATCTATCTTACGATTATACATTAATGTAACAAGAACTCTAATTGTCAGCTTCCGTAAAGTTTCACTCAAGTGAAATATATAGTCGTTTTTCTTTGTGACCTAAATAACATAAAGTATCAATAAAAATCTTACTATTACATTTTTAACTTTAATTTTGACATAAGCTACACTTTACACGTGAATAACTGTTATCCAATAAGTAAGAATAATACGAAATATAATTTTATTAATCTGGAAAGCTCTACGACATTGATATTATAAAAGGTTATTGATTTAATGTGCTTTCGCAAAATATTAGGTGGTAGATCCACGCTTAAGCTATAGCTGATTTCAGCATGAATGGGTCGGCTCGCCCGAATTAGTACCATCCTCTCACAGAAAACCGACGTGAAGTAGTAGTGCTTACATTGTTGCGTTTCGTTCGGTCAGTGAGAGTGCCGGAGACCCAGTCCTCCCTCTCCCTTCCATCCCCCCGCTTTCCCTCTTCCCTCTCCCATCCCCATTAACATAGGCTGACATCGCTCCTGCGATTCCTCTGGTGTTACAGGTGCCTATAGACGGCGGTGATCACTTAACATCAGGTGACCCACTTGATCGTTTGACTCCTATATTAAAAAAATATATATTATCAAAATACCTATAAAATATCACAGTGATCAGTATCAGTACATTCAACAGAAATTTATAGTTAACTGTAAAGTCTCAACTATCTGTAACACTGATTTGCTTGTACGTAATAATTTCTAAATAGTAGACAATCCATTTGTTGGCTATAAACGATTAAAATTATTAATAAAGAAAAACCGCACTGTAATACCTTTCCCTTTTATTTACAGAGGTCATACATAAATAGTCGTACTCATTTTCACAGTTAAGACGAATTTAACAACAACCCACGTGTGAACATCCATCAAGCCCTTTTTAGCCTACATAGCGTGCCAAAATGAAATATACGTACATACATTCGGAGGATTCTATTGATAAAATAACAAACAAAATTTGAAGAATACTTCACAAGGTTAGGTATACGCATATTTTTTATACTTTATAGGATTTAAGCTACTGAACTACATCCATAGAAGTTTGGTTTTAAATTGTCACCTTGAGGGTGGTAGCTAGCCAGCCGAACTTAGAAAAATCACTTCTACCATGAAAATACAGTATACGTCAGTTATGTTTTAGGTCCATATATATGAAATTGGCGTTTTATCGAGCTGGCCACTTTGACATTGGTTATGTATTCGAAATTCAAATGTAAGCTTATGTATTTATGTTTCGAATGTAGTGATTCATTTATTTTCGCGCTGTTTCATATTTATTTGAAATCGTTCTTTTTATAAGATGAAAAATTTCCAATAATATCGTTACTTGTGATGAAAAATGGATCCATAACGACTATCAGAAATGTTCATCACTATGGTTGACCCCAAGAGAACCAGCTAAGTCTTGTCCCAAGCGAAAGTTGGCTCAAATTAATGTATTCCAAATCACCTTCAACGACTTAATTCATTTTCCTTTCCACAATTTATTTAGCAATGATATGGCAAAGTGCGTAGATTAGAATGTACCATTTTGATTGACTAGATATACATACCATCTCATATTATTTTTCATTTTACTTTTCCCACTATAACGTTAATTATATATATAAGGAACCAATATTTATAACTTAATTAGTAGTTGCAAATAAAACAATCACTCAAAGTGCTAAAAAGACAGAACGGACAACGTAATTAATCATCGTATCCTTAGACACGGGATCATTAAACACAGTCGTGCAAACGAAGCCCAAAGACACAGCATCCATTATGTAACACGTACGGAGGTAATTTTATATTCGCTCCGGGGAAACCAACCGATGTCAAGATCAGTACAAATTTAGACAGGAACACAAAATTACGGTGACTGTAATTCAACCTTTTGTTTCGAAGTTGATAAAAACACATTGAGAGTTGGGAATGTTATTTTACGTTGTATTTTCTCACTGGAAACTGAGAATTCATATTAAGGACGGATAATTTTTGTTTTACTTAATTTGGTAAAAGCAATATAAGGGTTACTTAAATGACATGGTGTGTAATTAATATTTTAAAAAAAGTTTCATTTCTAGAATGATCTGTAATACAGCTAAATCGCTGTTTACCTTTCAAATATTTGGCAATCCGTAAACATGTTGTTTTAGGCGGATCATACCAATGCAAATTAATACTCATCTATACTGCTGGCGCAGCTCGTCTTGCCTTGCTAAGAACTTACTAAAGCAACTTATTGATATATTTAATCGGGTCGTTGGTCTAGGGGCTTTGATTCTCGCTTTGGGTGCGAGAGGTCCCGGGTTCAAATCCCGGACGAGCCCAACTTTTGTAGTCCGGTGAAGCTGTTAAGATATTGCTGGATCAACAGCGTAGTCATTTCGAAAAAAAAAAAAACTTATTGATATTCTCTCCAATAACGAGTTTATGGTGGCTCTTGAAAAGCCAAGATCTTTTTATAAGTTATTGACCGATTTACCCTTCACTCCCGCTTTTGATGTAAACTGACTGACCGAGTTTTGTCAATAATATTATAAATACTAATACGTGGAAAATTTTCAAAGCAAAACTCAAACTCTATAGAATACGGAGCTCAACCTTTGAACGATATCATTATTGTGTCCACAACGATTATTTAAACATTATTTATAATACAAATTGGCTACCAAAATAATTATTATACAACTAAAAAAGAAATACTAAACGTATTATACTTTTAAGACAAAATCCATTTAAATTATAGCCTAAGGTAATTGAAAACCAAAGAAACTCATTACAAAAAAAAATCTTAAAAATTAATTGAATAAAACCATAAAAGTCTTAATGAATTAGAATATATCTCGTCTTTCATCAGTATTACGAAACTAATTTAAGTTTTCATCCTCAGAACAAAGGCGTGTTGTGTTACAAAGGATTTGTTCGACAAGATCTTCGGGGAGCCCTACAATGACGCGTCAGGCTCATTGCAGACAAAGACGAATAAGTAGGTATTGTTTTGTTTTCAACTGTGCTCTTTGAAATAAATGAGACGAGAAACAAATAATGTCGGTCTTCTGTTATGTCTTTACGTATGAAAGATATACCATTTTAATGAGGTTTACATAAAACTAATAGAACTTTTTACATTCAGTCTGTAAAAGTTTTTACTCTATGTTTGAGAGTTGTTAAAATTTGTTTGAGAATTGTTGTTATTCATTTAATTTTACTAAAAGAATAAATACAGTTAAAAGAAATAATAATGAAATGACCAAAGTACGTGAGAAATAGAATAAGCTCAGGGTGGATGAAATAATAAATAACCCATGCATACCTCAAAGTTCAAGAGAAAAAATTATAGAACTGTTAAAAGGCTTGACGTACGGCATGGATCTGAGTGCTGGTCTAGAAACGAAACAGATAATAGTAGATAACATGTTCCGGAGATAACTATGATAAAATGAATATTTGGTAAGGTTATAATGGATAAAATTATAAATGAGTATATTAGAAAAAGTTTGAAAATAGCACCAGTAAGTGAAAAATGTGTAATTAGCATAGTATGGTCATGAGAAGAGACGAAAGTAATATAACCAGGGAGTATGAAAATGGAGAATGTTTAGGTTTATAGAATGAAAAAAGAGTCGTATAAAAGCCGTGAACATTGTTTTGGCAGTTGATAGGAAAGAGTGATAGAGAAAAACGTATTGTGCCGGCGCTACCTAAGTGGAATAAGAGAAGTAAAAGATGGTATTAGATTAATGAGAACATCTTTAAGTTTTAAAGGAGATATACTAGTCCCACATAAATCAGTGGTATAATTTAGGGAACTTGATTATCGAGAAATAAATTCTTTTAACTCATAGTCTTCATCAATTTTATAGTATTAGTATTAAGTTTATAACATTCATTTCCAACGTTGATATTGAAAAATATATTTATTCCGAATTGGTAGGCCGTAATCGAGGCAGAAATCAGTTACCCGATATTGGAAACTCAGCCCCACAGCCGTTAACGTTATGATGAAACGGACCCTAACTTATGGAAACATAATGACATTAGATACAGTAAGCACCGACTCTGATATACATTTAATATTTTGCTCGTTTTTATAATACTGATTGACGGAATCTGAATTAGAAATAAAATTTGTTTGATCATTTTTATACTTATACTCCAATTCATATAAATTTCCCAGTAGATTTAAAAAATAATACCGTATGGTGTTTGAATATCTTCTTATATAAATAGAAATCAATTGACGAACATATGGAAGCGACTAACCTTATTTAGCTATTTCTTTTTTCATGATGTTTGTATATTCAGGACACGGCTTGTATGAAAGAAAATGTTTGAAGTCGTTCGGGAAATTAATAAATTTGACCTTTAAAATCTTCAAACATGAATGTTAGCACATTAGAGACAGAAGACAGCAGGGAAATCTCAAAAAACTGACAGAATTAACAAACTAACGCTCTTTCATCATTGTCATATTATTTTATTACTAGGTCATGCTGTAAAGGAAACGAATGTTTCATCATCTTCGTTAATATACTCATATGAAGCGGAGAGCAACAGCTAGCATTTTATATTAGAGTAGATGTTGCGTACTAAATATACTAACCCAAAAGTTAACAATGACTATTAGAGTTTTGATCGTAAAATTAATCGCCTAAACCAGTAACGGATGACTTGCTTCCAAATTGTTTGTTATTTAGCGACGGTGTTCCGGCTCTTTAAGATAGTCATTTGCACATTTTTATAAATCATATGAATAATTAACTTCATCTTCAGACCCTGAAATTGTTGCTTTTGAATTCAGCGGTTCAGTTGAATGCGCTTGTCCTAGATGATAAGATTTTTAACCTTGATTTTGATAAGTTACTAATATCAATAATATAGTATTACTAATATGAAATTCGGTTGACATTTTTCAATTTGAAACCGCGTATGTCACTTGCGGAAATAAAAGAAATATATATGAATTCAGATATGTGTTACAGTTTAGCGTTACTTATTCGCCAAAAGTATAATATCTTCTATCAAGCTATGGTCCATTCCAGCTCTTCAAATATGGTTGAACGACAAACATTCTGACAGTTATACGTTCACATTTAAGATATAGATTAGAAAATTCGTATTAACTTTTAAAATGTCGCTTGAAAATATATAAAAAAAATGGTTACAGACAACCGAAAGTTGGTTTACGGACTATAATTTTACGTGGTAACGTCATAAGAAGACATTGATGAAAAATTGCATTGTTTTATGAATTTAATTGAATTATTATCACTGAATTATTATTATTCTGTAGGAGTGAATTCAAAAATCCTTTTTTTTCCAATAAATTAACATTTATTTACACCGGTTAGTTCAAATATTTTTTACTTAGATTATACATATTAATCACATGCGTCACAAGCCCAATGCTTAGGCCAATCGCGCCTCTCTATCACTTGTTCTGCGCGCTCTCTTGCACGTTCGGCTCAGGCGGAACGTGACAATAATTCATGCTTGTTTCGTGTGTGCACTCGGCGTTGATCGACTTATAAGATATTATCACGTCAAAATATTGTAATATGTATTTTATTTTAGTACAAGCAAAATACAAAAATCGATACATATAAATAAAATACAATTGTATATTTTTTCTCCGAGCTAATCACCGAAACGGTTGCTCTGATAGAACTTCATATCATTATGATTGTCCATAGGGGATAAGCAATATTTTGTAATAATACATGTAATTCAAAATTAAATATAAAAAAAAATTAACAAACTCATTTTGACGAGACCGATGTCGCGACACCAGCTGGTATTAAATAAAATCGTAACAAGCTATTATGGTTTTATTCACCGGGGAGTATCACATCTTCTAAGTATTTGCATTTTCTTATCTGTTCGTACATTTATTTGAGACGGGCTGGTGTGTCTGCGGAGGGGCCGAGGGCGCCATCAACGATAATGGAGATCTCCGTTGGATTGCCGGCGATTACAACTAACGGCTTCCGAGAATATTGAAATGTACCCTTTTTGTTCGCCCATAAAGTTTCGTTTTTTTAAGGCAGTGGCTAAATTAGGCATATTAAATACCTTACTTTTTTTAATATTTACTTATCTTCGTACCGTAGGTTTGCCAAAAATAGATGGAAAGACCCATCGCAATTTATACTTTTAGAAATATCTGGTGCTGTTTTAATTTTAACTAAGTCTTAATATATCTAATACTACACTATTATACGCTGTAAGGAAATGTGGCAATTGCATATGTCAGCTGTAACGCAACACGACGTGCCTAGCATAAGTACGAAGTTACGACTCTACGACACGGGACTTTTTTTTTTCTCGAACTGACTACGCTATTGGCCTTATTTGTGGCCTTTACAGCTTCACCGGACTACTAAGGCGAGCGCTTAAGGCACTCTGCCGATTTTATTTTGGTAACTAACTCAAGCGTGCTCG
>JACEII010000008.1:14242842-14259086 GCA_014332785.1 Antheraea mylitta | reverse complement strand
GTCCCATAAAACGCAAGGGGTTCTCCAGGATAACGAAAAACAAAAATTTGTAGTTAACGTAACTAGACTTTTTTGCGACACCTTAGTACAAGAGCAGGCAACGTTGAAAGAACAAGAATTTTAGTATACCTGGTTCTTTTATATATCAATATATATTTTTTTGTATCCTAGGAGGCAAATGAACAGGTGGGTCACGTCATGTTAAGTGACCACCACCTCTATAGACACTAGCAACACCAGGGGTGTCGCAAGTGCGTTGCCAACCTGTATATGGGGAAGGGTAAGGGAAGGCAAAGGAGGAAAGGAGAAGAGAAGTGGGCCTCCGACGCTCTCACTGACCAAACGAAACACTACAATGCAAGCGCTGTTATTTGACGTCGATTTTCTGTGAGAGGGTGGTATTAGCCCGAAAGGACACTTGGTAGCCGGTTAACGTTGTATTTTTAATGCGCGTTTTGATTTAATTAATTTTGATTTATGAATAGGTTTATGAACATTTTTTTTTTCAGTAACATTTAAACGCAATTAAAAGCATGAATGTATCATAGTCAGACACATTTCTTTATAAACAATCATAAATATATACCTGCTGATATATTTTATAAAAAAAAAAAAATTTTAAACCAATATTTTTTTCCATAACAAAGAACAAATTTCATTTTATTAAACATTATTGATATTAAGATTTCACCATATACAATAAAACAACGATAAACGTAAAGGTATGTACGTATGACTTGGGATTGACGCCATTTTAAATATATGCGTCGTCGACCATCAGGCTATACGAAACCGAAATAGCTTGGGCCGGCGAGGTGAAACATCTTGGCATCACTTTAGATAAACACTTAAATTTCGATTCACACACAGATAGAGTGTGAAATAAAGCCGCTATGGTCTTGGGTCGTCTCTATCATTTGCTTTGTCATAAGAGTAAAATGTCCCCCAGACATAAACTCACTTTATATAAAACTTGCATCCGTCCGATTATGACGTACAGTTGTTCGGTTTTTGTACATACGCAAAATCGTATAAAAAGTTACAGGTTCTCCAGAACCGAGCCCAACGTAAAATAACCGGTGCCCCATGGTACGTCCGGAATAAGGATCTCCACAGGGACCTGGAGATGCCTTCTGTCTGGGCGTATATAAAATCACTCACACGTAATTATTTCGAAAAAGCCGCGAATAATCCCAGCCCTTTAGTGGTATCCGCCACGAACTATGAACCCGTACCCAACGCTGCGCAGTATAGAAGACGACCGCGACATATTCTTACCGACCCTCCTGATTCAATCACATCAGCGAAAGATCGGTAGCAGTCTGTCTCTTCAAACAAAGCGTGTTCACGTCCACGCCCGCATAATCACTATCACGCCACCATGGTCTGGGGGTAAATTTCGCTCCCGCACACCAGATTAGGCCCCGCTCGGCAACGGCTCAAGCCTAGGTCCGTTCCCTCGGCGGGGAGCCCTTGAGTACGCTGCTCACGTGATACAGTGACACAAAACTTTACATCATTGCTACAACATCACATACATCACCTATTCACACGTGCACGCCTACACGCTTACATGCTGTTTTTCTTTTTCAGAAAAATAAACACACAACAAAGAGTTCTACCCTTATTTTTCCCTATCCTATCCTATATAGTTTGGAGAAATTTTTCCTACACAAAATACATGTAGGAGTTGTTGAGGCACGCATGCTTGGTACACATGCATGTTTTAATAACTTATATACGTATATCTAGATAGCTTAGCTTGGGTTAGATCAGATAGGTTGCGATTTTTGCACAAAACAGGCGACAGCCCAAGTCGGTTGAGTGCCTTCAGCGCTCGACTCAATAGTTCGGTGAAGCTGTAAAGACCTTACCAGGTCAACAGCGTACACAATTCGAAAAAAAAATGCGTCGATAACATACGCTGCCACAATTATCGCTATCTTTATCGTGCAGCCAGTACTGCACTAAACTATAGCTATAGCTATATTCTATACACATTATTTTTATAGCAATAAATCGGTCTAAATCTCAATATTTAACTGAATTAGTGTGGAAGATAAAATTTGTACTTATTTATATCTAAATATAATAATAATAAAATTACTGCTATTCTAACATGGGGTAAGATTACTTTTATTTTTATTTCCAAAAAATAGCATCAAGCACATTATTGTCAATACCAAAAATGTCTTTCAATAATAATTGCATTTTAATAACGTTTCTAAGTTAGTGGAAAAAAACATCCTAAAATTATTTAAAAATCAATATTTTTGTCTGTAAAGGTACGATATGCACAAATAAACGCAACTCTTACCGGCAGCTAGGTAGCCCGTTGTTAGGATGAATATAATGTATAAAACTGGCTTGATTGATTCTTTCCGGTATGGCCTTTGCCTATATAGGTAATTTCGCCAATATCAAGTGTGACAAGTACACGTTATGTATTTAATGCCAAATATTCAGTATAACAACGTAGAATAATCTACAATAGAAACATATCAACATGGATAAATTATCAAGGAGTGATAGGCACTATGTTGTGAATGGTACAGAGATTATTTATAAAAATGTAGTAGAAATATATTTGAAATACGTTTTCGAAACTGTTTATAACTCTTAGACTATAGTTTCAAGCAAGTGACATTTGACGGTTCGGCGGGATGTTTGACGCTTCGATACGGTGTTCATATATTTTTCTTTAATATAATGGAGTATAAAAAGGTTTTAATACAAGTTGAAGATGGTTATGATAAAGTAAGCGGTAGAGATGTTTATTTAGTTTTATGTAGGTTAGTTTTTATCTTAAATGAACCTGGTAGATGATTTTTTTTTTCTCGAAAGGACTACGCTATTGACAGAGTAAGGTCTTAACAGCTTTACCGGACTGCAAACAACGGAGTGGTAGATGATGCTACGAACGGGTACTAGGCTTATTTAAAATAAAAATTACATGTAATCTGGGTATATGTTTCAGTGAATCCGTGGATAGTTTGAATTTTTGGAAACGGTAGTTGTGGCTGCAACTGGATACCAGTTTTATTCATTTTTTTCGCGTTTAAAAATACAATTGAAACCAGTGATAACCAATTTGGTGCAGACGAAGTTGCACGGGTCAGCTAGTATTACATAAAACTCAACCAATTTAACACAATATACAGATAAGTAAGACAAGATTATGAATAAAATATAAAATCCACTACATGACAGACTAAAATCCCGCCAAAAACTCCTCAAAAACTTTATTCTACGTTAGTTTTGTACCCAATTTTTGATTTGTGATATATTACGTATAATAAAAGTAAAGCGAGTGTATTTTATATTAAAAATATCCGTGATGCTACAAATATCAACATTTTTTTTAATTCTGTGTATATGTCTGTTTTTTTTTATTTGTTACGGGTAATCTCCGAAACGGCTGGACCTATTTGAACGGTTTTTTTTTTCTTAGAAATGACTACGCTATTGATCTAGCAAGGTCTTAATAGCTTCACCGGACTACAAGTAATATTTGAACGGGAATTTTACGGACAAATAAGTAACTAATTAGCTGTTTTATTTTAAGCTAGCGGGTTCAGCAGACGTTGCCCGCCCTGATAATAAGACAAACTATACCTATACCTTGCCCAATAATCATTTTATATATTGGTGAAAACGGCATGAAGATGCGTTCTGTAGTTTTTGATCTTATCGCGAACAGACATATAGACAGACGTGGAACAGGACTTTTTCTTACACTATGTAGTGATAAGCTGTTATCCGTGCCTTCATCCATGTGAAATTAATCAAAAATATGTTGTTCACTGTAAACATACACGAGCTGTACTGGACTCCAAGATTTTTTTATACCAAAAGGCAGCAAACAGGCTTACGGCCCACCTGATGGTAAGTGGTTAACGTCGCCTATGAACAACTGTAACACCAAGGGTATCGCTGTTGTAATTGAAAGTCATATGTTTATATGTGATTTAAATTATAGCAAGGTATGATAATAACTTAATTATATCGACACTATGGACATATTATATCTATATAATAAAAGATTTAACACATATTGTTCGAAAACGTATAGCTTAATATTTTCATTACTTTCTTATATAGTGTAAGTGGGCACTAAGGATCATATATAGCAGTTTAAAGTTCCAGTTATGTGGCTGATGATAAATCTCTTCCCATTCGATTCACTATTCGTATTCAGATATATAATGTACAAGTAAATGTTACCTGTTACAGTAGATGATGTGCGTGTGATACTTACAAATATTTTTGAAAGAGTATTATTGTAATTTACACTAGATATGTGATCAAAATTTTACATTTATTTAATATATTAAAAAAAAACGCGTGCGGAGCCGCGGGCAACAGCTAGTATGCAATATATATTTAGAATTCCGTACTATATGAAAACTACATTGAAATTAGTTTCGTACTTTTCTGGTGATATTTCTAGAGATCAAAGAGAATATACGAGTATACGATTTTATTATATAAAATACACTATACTTTTTGTTGAATATATCATAACTTGGATAATTAATTTTATTTAAATGGATATACTATGAATACTATATAATAAATATATATAATAATTATTCTGGAATCATAGGGAAGATTAAAAATAATTTCATCAAAATGTTCAAACATAAAACCGTTTTTGTGACCATGAATTATAGAAAATAACAAATGAGATTCCTATATCTTGTTGCACAAAACAAGTAAATGAATAAACGACTTCTATACCCAATTTCATTACAGTACATCCAGCCGTTCCTATCTTAGTGTTCGTATTTCATCTTATACAACTTAATGAATAAGGAAAATAGGTTAACTAACGTTGTATCAAATATTTCTAGGAAATTACAAATGAACCACTTACCTGTAACGAGATTGGCGTGATGGAACTGGCAGACCGCGTCGGCCTCGTACCACGAAATGCGGTCCCTGAAGTAGCGATAGAACACCGGGAATCCTTCCTCCGGTAATACCCATGTGTTGCTGATATTCACCTGTACAATATAATAATGTTGCGTCGTGAATGTTCTCCCTTGACGAGGGTACAGTAACTATAAGATAACGTGGGGGATTTTACAACGTAGTACAAGCATTGTTAGACCCAGAGATGTCTTGAGTAAAATAACGAGGCTGATATAATAAATTTAAAACAAACTTAAACCTACGACTCTGTCTGCGTTACTGATTATCTTAATCTATACAAAAAAGTCATTAACAAAACTTTAAAGCAAAAGTACTCAGTAGTTTTTGCATGGTGTACGCACAACAGTAGATATGTATAATTTTTATATATAAATGAGATTTATAAAATATTTTACATTGAATTATTTAAACGTTTTTGGAACAAGTTTTAAAATATATTTTCTTTATCGACTGCACAAAAGAGGAATTATATTATTCAACCGCAACTCCACCCACAGTGTTCAATTGTGAATATAAACCATACTTGAAACACGCTTAACAAAAAATATTCAAAAATCTGTCTGTTATATATACTTATAAAGATATTTAAACAACATTTTTGTAACAAATCTTTATTATGATAAATCATTTTTTTTCTAGTCTATGTGTATTTTCAGGAAGCTCTGTAGCGTATATGCCTTGATGGATTTTAATTAATGAGGTATCGTTAGTTTTGTATTTTGTAGGTTCGAATTCCTTCGAATCAGCCTAAGTTTTTCGTCAAGGAAAACATCATAAAACAAATACATGATGATAGAGATTTTTCTAAGCCCACCGAGCTAGCTATCACTCTAAAAGTGTAAATTTGTCATCAAGCATCCAAGGGTATCTTCCGGCATCTGCCTTTGAGAGAACTACGTTGTCATTTAATATGAGAGGACAATGTTGACCACATTGATTATTTTGTGTGTGTTTGTGTGAGTTCCTAGATGGTTTAGGTACATAATTCGTTGCGATATGTGCCAATGTGATCTGATTACGGATTTTTTTCTTTGTTCAGGACCAAGTCAATGTTTGTTGGACCCGTCAGCGTTATAAGAATTATAATATGATTACTTGTAGTAGATATTTTAGGAATACTCATTGCAGAAGTTAATGTGATACTAACTAATATTATAAACACTAAAGTAACCTTGTTTCTCTGTTATGGTATCACGCCTTAACTCAACCAATTATAATGAAATTTCACACACACAGTTTAGAAAAGGACGTATAGTACCTACTATTATTTAGAATAACAGTACTGTTCCCTAGAGAAAGGTCACATTAAAGCGAGCGAACCCACAAGCAAAAGCTAGTAGTATATCATTATATCATAAATGTTTTCATGTAAATTGTTTTTGCAATGGCAGAAATGAGAAATACAATATATCTGTAACAATGTATGTCACGGATATTGCGAAATGATAAAACGTATCCTCTTGTAATGGTGTGCTGACATTTTATTATTGTGCTCGTATATGCAATATCTTTTTGATTTAATGTCTTTTTTTACAATGTTATACATATTATCGCTGTTGTCCGAGGGTTTTTTTTATATCATAGGATGTAAACAAACACGAGATCAACACCGTCTATAGAAACCAGCAACATCAGAGTAGTCGTAAGGGCGTTGCCAGCTTATGTTGGTGGGGACGGGTGTGGGGGAAGGGGAGGAGAGAGAAGGGAAGTAAGAGAGTTGGGCCTCCGTCGCTGTCACTGACCGAACTAAACGTACCACTGTTACTTCACGTCGGTTTTCTATGAGAGGGTGGTACTACCCCGTATGAGCCGACCCATTCATGCTGAAACCAGTTATAGCATCAGCGTGGCTCTACTTTGGGAATTACCACATTTTCTATAACATTTACATTACTTTAACAGGGCTTAGATTTTAGACACAGAATCAATTCCAGTACCAAATACAATCTTAAATATAATACATACATGTAAATTTGAGTTTGTTTGTTTATAACGCTTTCACGCCTAACTGCTCTGAGGATTATTATGAAATTTTGCATACAACGTGTCAAGAGTACCTAGCAATAAGTACAAAAAAGTACTAAAATACGATAGGATACGTATTAAAACGAACGAAACCGAAGGCAAACGCTATTAATCTCGTATGTTCTCGATTTCAGTAGAATAACGAAATTAAAACATGTTATGCAGACCACATAATTAGGTATTGAATTGTTAAAGGTCTAAACTCAGAGCCTAATATTTTTGTGTAGTATTAAAAAAGGTAGGCAATAAAGTATACGTAAGAATCTTTTGCAAAAAATTTGAGATAGGCGGACGTGAGAAAAATCTCAATAATAAAAGCTTGTTTTATATTTAGTTTATTTTTAAGAAAACAAAGCTAATTGGTATTCGTTCGTCGACCCTTAAAGAAACTCACCGAACAGCCCTCAAACAAGCTGCTTCTCTATAACTTAATTAATGTGCTGAATTCTCAAATAATTCGTTTGACTTCACAGTTCAAGCAATCGTATTCTTTAGATGTTGTTTATGCGTACATTTTAATTGTTCTCGGAAATCATATTCATAGTTTTTGATACTGGAATCCTTCATTTCATTCCGCAATTCAGGTAAGTCTCATTGTTTATATGCAAATTTAATAGATGTTATAGATTATTTCAAATTATTTCGCGATTGTGATTGGATTGGAATTTTTATTTGGTTATATGTATGAATTTTAGAATTCATAAACTTTCCTAAATCATAAACTAAACGAATATAATTAAATAAATCGTTTATTAATATTTGAAATAATTACTTTTTTATATCATAGGGGTTAAACGAACAGGCGGGTCACTTGATGGTGAGTGGTCACCGCCGTCCATAGACTCTAGCAACACCAGGAGAGTGGCAAATGCGTTGCTGACCTTTTAAAGAAGAGTACTGTATTATGTCATATTCAACCACTATTTTCAATTCATATGCACATTTTTATCCCCTAATTTTTCACTTCTCCGTACGGGTTTTCTATTACTTTTCTTAACGCCGACCAAAAAAGAATTAGCCAAATAGGTTATATCGTGATGCCTTGCATATATCCGGCAATTAATTTTAATTTGTATATGATAATTATAATAACTTGATAATTGAAAAAACACTAAAAGTCAACCGCAGCGCAACCTATCGAGTCCCCATGGGAATCTAAACCATTTTTGAATCCACCTGAACACAAAAAACTGCTGTTTAGGGCGAATCCAGTCACAAACACACACGTACGTAAACATCATTTCTGCGACAAAGCTTTATTTTGTTCTTTTTCTTATAAAACAATAACAATAATAAACATTTTATTGTTTACTATTAAAATCTATATATCTATATTGCACTAATAACCGCTTTCAACTTCATACAATTTAATACAGATATTAATTTAGAATATAACAAGCAATAACAATATAATATAGCCCTAGTGATGAGTTTAAAATAAAAACTTTCTCCACAAAAACACTTAAGTTTAGCGCCAACTTTTATAGTTATTTTATCAATCTCAGATATACAAATATAAATGTATATATATGCATATGTTTATATTTAATCTTTCAAATACTTTACTGTATTCTCCAATGGAACCCAGACAATATTTGGCTAACCAAGCACGTATGAAGTAAAACAGCCTTTACTGTTTCGTTCATGCACTATTTAAAAATTTAAGAATTCATAACCCTGCGAATTAGATCAGTGTTTAATTTTTTATACAACCAAATAAAAACGATTATTACAACATTTACTTGTCCTCTAAATAGTACTTTTATACTCGGTATATTTTTAAAGCATTAGGGTTGTTTAGATCGTCTAGTAATGTTTCCTATAACTTTTAGTTGTTTATGAAATATTTTGCGATGAATTTTGCTAGTGTTTTAATATTCTTTACAGACTTTCTAATTATGTAAAATAGACATAGAAATGCGTAAAAAGCCTTATTTTAATTTACACTAATATTACCAATTGAAAAATAAGTCTATCCATCTCTTTGTTTTGTACGACTTGAGTAAGCTTAAACCCTGAAAAGGAACAGAACAGGAAAGTTGGTTTCTTTGTTGATTGTTTGACACGATTTCTTACTTATTTATTTAACTACTCGATCGATCGTCATTAAATTAGGGGGTTGTCAGGGGTACAGAAATGGGTACATGGTACCTTTAATCTAGAGAAGTACTCTGAGGTAACCCTCCGAATCTACATTAACGTATGGGGGGGTTCATAAATTACGTTAGTCATTATAGTGAAAAAAACCACCCCACTCCCTCTCCACTCTGGTGAGATTTGTCTAGACCCGCTTCTCTTTATAATCTCACGACAGATCTTTCAAAATTTATATTCTGAGTATATATGCGTTGGATTTATATAAATAAAGACGATTTGTTTTTACTTTTATTTTACATATAATTCCAATTAATATACATTACATTTCGATATATCAATACTACATAACTTTCCACTTAAAATATAGAAGAATTATATCAGATTGCGGCATATTTATTTTAATTTAGAAACATTTACACAGGAACAAATTCGTGTTATTTGCAAAAACTCCTTCCTCTACCACATAAGATTTAGTGAGATTCGGCTTGACCTC
The DNA here is from genome assembly GCA_014332785.1 of Antheraea mylitta. NCBI lineage: Eukaryota > Metazoa > Arthropoda > Insecta > Lepidoptera > Saturniidae > Antheraea > Antheraea mylitta. Next base: position 14,249,536 of record JACEII010000008.1, on the reverse strand, counting down.
TTCCCTCCCCATATCCCCTCACGTAATTAATGGTCACCCCTAAAAAAAGCACCGAACAAAAGCTGGTTATACATATGTATATAGATACTAAAGCGCTACCAAAAATATCATATTGCTAGAACGTCTATTCTTAAAGCTTAATAGATACGCAGTCGAGACATGGATTCTACGTACTCGTTGCTATCTCATTATTTGAAATAGATATTTTAGCGTAACTTGCACTGGAATTTTTAATATACCCGTAAGAAACTCTACGTATGAAGAGGTTATGAAAATTTTATTGATACAATGGTCGGGTACAAGTGATTTTAGACATTTTCTTAAGATTTGTACGTGAACGCAGTACTTTAACAGTGATGCGTGTTCAACAACACTAATTGACAAAACTTTATAAATTTCTATCATGTATTTTATTATTTATTCCAAGATTCCTGTACCATTTTTTTTCACATCAATCTAAAGAATAGTCACATTAGATTTATCTTTTTATTATACTTATAGTAGGGCGTTTCAAAAAATAAAATAAATATGTCAGAACCAGGCTCAAAAGTATCGTTTAGATGCCAAAAAAGGCCTCTGAAAATATAAGCCTTTGATATTAATGTTAAAATTGTCCACATCGCATTTTTCGATTTCACATAAGAATAACAAGAAAAAATTTTTAACCGACAAAAAAAGGAGGTGGTTCGCAAGTCGACGCGTACATATATTTTTATGTATGACCACGCATAACTTTTTACAATATTGTTCGATTTTAAAAATTCTTTTTTATTGGAAACGATATACTTCGAAGTTAGTCCCATATAAATTTTGAAAAGAAAAAACAACCCCAAGGGTAGAAAAACAGGGGATGATCTATAATTCAGCCTTTGATTTGTGTATCACAGATAAATTAAGCATGTAGTAATTCGTTGATTATGCCACAAAAAATTATAAAATAAAAACTTTTTAGCAAAAAAATAAACCGCCGAAAAACCGCCGGCTTAAAATTACTTAGGTCTACTTACATTAGTTTAAGAACTTAGTTATTAAGATTAATAAAGTAAAAGGTTTATTATTTTTTGCTTTTCAGATTTTTGGCGGTTTAATTTTTTGTTTTTCAGTTCTCAGAGCTCATCTATAGGTGTTTGACGACAGATTTTTAACTCAAGAATAGTAGTTAGCCAGCGGTCTCATAACAAGCCTTACCATCATATTACCACCACCATACAACCATATTACCTCATGATGTTTTTCGTCTTCAAAAGCTCCCGTTCATGTGTAAGTATTCGAACCTACATCGATCGACAGTATCGAACACGCTAACCACTGAGCCATCTTCGCTTAGTCCCTATGAAAATGTAATGATATATAACCTAAAGTCTAGTCAAAATTGGTTCTACCGTTTAAAATGTTAGTTTAGACAAACGACTGATAGTTCAATTTTATATATATACTAGCGGGCCCGGCAGACTTTGTCCCATCGTGATAAAAACAAACCTTAACAAATTATATACTTAAACCATCCTCATGAATCATTTTCTCTACTGATGAAAGCCGCATGAAAATCCGTTCAGGAGTTCTTGACTTTGTAGTGAATAGACAGACAGACGTGGTAAAAGATTTTGTTTTATAATACACATATAAACAAGTATTATAGCGTTGATTAATAGTTGAAGATGGCACTCAAGATTGTTATATTTAGCCCCTGAGTGGATAATTAGTCTCATGTGGAGCCCTCACCCTAAACCCCCGGAGTTGAACGTAACCCCAATACGAATATGGCACGTAGAATATATCTGCATATGATTAAAATGAATGTATTTAATTCGTAATGTGTAGAACTATTCTATGAATTTGATTAGGAATTTCATAGAGATACATATATCATTACTCTCTTATATGTTGAAATTTACTATGACACTTAGAAAATTTACAACTAACAACATTAGGTAAAATCTTGCCATCGATTTTTATACTATTCGAGAATACTTGAGATATATTAAAACTGATATTGTGGAAATGTTCTCCGTATTCAAATATTTACCCATAATAATTTCTATGGCTATCCCTTGTATGTTACCGAAGAGGATATACCCTAACGACTCCTAGGGGTGAGTTTTCTGTACAAATACAAATTAATTGCCGGATGTATGTAAGTGCACCACTTCCGAACGGGTGCACCTCTTTGACTAATTCTTTCTTTTATTGTATTTATAATTGTCAAGGGCTGTATGAATAAAAATGTTCGAAAAATCACCCGGAAAAGTGAAAACTTTGGCGTTAATAATCTCAACATAAAAATTTACTTGAATGAGTGATACAGAAGACAGTAAGGAGATCTTCAAAAATATTTACAGAAATGACAGATTGACATTAAGTTGCTATTTTAGTTATTAACTTATATATTATAGGTGCTTAGTATTTGACCTAATTATCTAGAAAAATACAAAAATTATACGCAATCCTCTACACATCTATGTTAAAACACAGTGTCAATGACTGTCGGGTGAAGTGTAAGTTAACGTGAGAATGTTATGAACAAAAAAAGGCTTATTGTCCGTTTTATTATAGCCGGGTCGCCCCTTGCAGCTTTCGGAATCGGTCATTGCACCTAGGTTTATTACGTTTACTTTTATATTTATGAAAGTCTCAGTACAAACTTTAACTTAGGCTCGGTGTCTATGAGTATATTTTATATTATTATTGTATATGTTAAATGTGACCATGAACTATCATCTCTTAGAATATTGTAAGGGACTAACCTAACACCTGGTATATAGACCATTATAAAAAACTCTTAGGTGTACCAAATTGTAATGATCAATCAAACGATGCTGGAGTTTATTGATTTCAGATATACCAACATCCATTTATAATATAGAAAATCTAATTCCAAATTAATTATGTGTCCCTGATGAAAGAAATCTTAAAAGTTAACAAATTACCTTTAATTGCTATTTATATTTAATAATACAATATCCTAACCAATTTTAGAAGTGCGAATGTGAGTTAATTTATTTATTAGGCTTTCACGTCTTATCTACTCAAACAAACATAATGATTTTTTGCATACACGTTGACAGAAATAAAATAAAGAACACAGGCTTATCCTTGTATACATTATGCGAGACTGGTTACGCGGACATTGATACGAACTAAGCCATAATAGGACTAAAAACGAATAGGTTAAAAATCTTAGCGTTGTGGATGTAAACGCTAGTTTGAATCAAGAAGAGGTTCAATTCTTGAACATGATTTAATTATTTTGGAATGATCATAATAGTTATTTCTGTTATGAATGTTCATATACGAATGTTACAACATCATTTGTTTAGCTATTCTAAGTTTGGATTTTATTAGCCAGTATAGTAAAATATATATATGATTAATTCGAAACTGAATTATAAAATGAATATTATGTTTATATACACAAACGAATAAAGCGATTTTGGTAAGACTTTTACGGTGCTATTACAAAAAAGTTAAATACTTATTAAATACTTGCTTTAAAAAGTTTTCGTACTAAATGTACCGCGCATGCCAGAGGCAAGTTATCCTTTTTTCGTAAATCTAATCTAACCAAAGCGAGAATAAAAAGCAAGATGGCGAGCATTCAGCGAGCGCGGTGCATTTATAACGTAACCTTTTTAAAGCAAGTATTCAATACGTATTTAACTTTCTTGTAATAACACCGTTATAGTTTATGCTAGTGTTAAGTGTCAAGTTAAAATTACAATTAAAGAACATTAAAATAAACCTACAGTTGATACACACATAACACGTATTCGGAAACAAAATCGAAGGCAATTTATATTTAAATTCTTTTTTTTTTCGGATCATTGTTATTCTAGCTTGATAGAAAACCCCAGGCAACGAACCATATAAAATTATAATATAACAAATGTTATACATTTTATGCATTTGATTTTACTATAATAATCTTTTAGTATATTAAGTGACGTATTTTTAGTCAAATTCACACATTATTACTATGTCGAACACTATGTTAATATTATATTCTATATACTCGTAATACATCATAATTATATATTTCAATCAAACGTTATTATATCAAAAAATTAATATAAAATAGTTTTTTTTTTCCTAATTAGTAGAAGAAAAATGAGGTCTATAAAATTAAAACTTTTTAAATATACTAAAGTTTTAGATTTTTTTGGTATAAATTTACTTTATATGACGGATCACACATTTTTTGTAATAATTTGATAACTGAATATTAAATAAAATAACATATTTATACATATATGACATAAAAAATTCGAAATTTAAAAATTTAAGTAATATGAGATATCTTAATACTAAAATACATTAAATATACACTTAAAAATTGTTTCTTACCGCTCGTCCTTGGGCTGTGGCAAGCAATGCCAACAGGGTCACAGCACAAAACATTACGACTCGCGTACCCATACTCCGTAGCACGCAACGTCGTAGCGACTGACCGTAGCCGCCGCCGTAGCGTGACTGCCGCAAACTACAACCCGCTACGAAACGACGCAACCTCGATATTCGGACATTCGTACATTATGTAAACAAAGTATTCCACAATAAACACTATAACCAGCATTGCTGTTTACTTACAATTGTCTACTAAAGTTCAAGGATACAAAATGTAATAAGGAAGTCTTCCACTCTTTCTTTATACATATATAAAACAGCCTTCTATAATTAAAATGGGTCACAATGAACATATACGTATATAAATGTATAGATATACTAATTTACTCATTGCAATATGTATATTTATTATAATGTATCATTTCATAAAACTATCAAAGTAACACATTTATATACAATTCAAACATTGAATGTACATAAAAGCAGTATGCAGCATATAAGTGCATGTATGTAGTATTTATGCGAAGGTCTAAATAGTAGTAATATGACCTATTTTTAGTTTCAACATCATAAAATTATGTGTCACACAGAAAAAAGTGGGACTGTGGCGGTACTATCGAATGATAAAGTATTAAATATTTTGTGAGTTTGCTAACGCAAAGAACAGATGTTCTTTATTTAAAGTTTCTTTATTTATTTGGTTCTTTGTTTAAAGAAAATGCTTGCAGTGCGCAGCGCACGGTGGCACTGAGGGCGATCCGGGCGTACCGAACGGTGTCCTCGAAGGCAGCCTTTGCGCTCACCGGCTTCCTTCCTTGGGAGCTGGAGGCAGGTCTTCTCGCCGCTGTGTACGAATTCACGGCGACGAGGAAACGTAGTGGGAAGCCTCCGGCTCCCAGGGAGATAGAGTGTAAGAGACGGCAGTTGCTGGAGGGGGCAGTCGAGAGGTGGATGCAGGACCTGGCGGACGTGCGCTACGGAACGTACACCGTTGATGCCGTCCGCCCGGTCCTGTGGGAGTGGATTGGTCGGGAGTGGGGCTCCCTGACGTTCAGGTTGGTGCAGATACTGACCGGACACGGTTGTTTCGGGTAGTCCCTGCACCAGAACGCTCGCAGGGAGCCGATCGTCGCCTGTCACGAGTGCGGTGCTGAGGAGGATACCACGCAGCACACTCTGTCTGTTTGTGCTGCGTGGGAGGTGGAGCACCGCACTTTGGCGGTGGCGGAAGGAGAAGATTTGTCGCTGCCAAGCGTGATTTTGTCCATGCTCGGAAGCGAGCAGGCGTGGCGAGCAGTGGCCTCCTTTTGCGACGAAGTCATCTCCCAAAAGGAGGCGGCTGAGGGTGCCCGCGAGGCGTACTTCCTCAGTGGCTGTCTTCGCCAACGGAGAACCGGCAGGAGGAGGCGGCGCTTTGCCCAACTCTTCCTGCCACCGTAGCCGGACCTGAGGGGATGTAGTCGGGGGGCTCATCCCCTCATTGCACAGGTCTGGCGGACGTGGGGGGGTACAGCTAGTGTGTGCTCAGCTGCCTCTCTATAGGTAGAGGCCCGGCGGCCACCTTCCGCCGGGCGGACCATTGGGGCGGCTATCTAAGGGGAATAGCTTAGACCGATCCCTTGCCGTCCCAACATCACGATCTGTCTGTACACCGTGGGGTTTTAGTCCGTGCGAGTCGGACATAACCCACTCCCCGGGAGGGTGGACAGCCATAAGGGATTTCCCTACGTAAAAAAAAAGTGTATTTCCGGTTGTCGTTTTATTCACAAGTTTAAATTAACTAAATAAAATTAAGTGATACTCTTTCAAGTACAATCTTATTTAGAAACAGATAAATATAGGTATTAACGTTGATGTGGATCGAATCTATTCCTGAGGAACAGTACATTGTTTTAATGGATGGAAGATACCACATGTTCTTTTTTGTATCCTTTGCATTGTGTGTACAACATTTTATGGTAATTAGGCAAGTAGTTGATAACTAGAAAACAAACCAACACACTCAGATTCACGTCTGCAATATTAGTTTGGTTGTTCATGTTGAGTCATATACCTATATACCTAACTGACAAAGATAATATGTGACATAAAATAATTTATGGTTTTGTCGCTTTGAAAAATATGGTTAAATTATGAAATCAATAATAGAAAATGTTAAAAGATATATAATTATAATGAAAAGGGGTTCTACGTCAACCGTGCGTAACTTTTTTAATTAATTTGATATTTTTCGAAGCTCGTTTGATAAAACAATTTTAATTACGACGGACAACCAGATACCATTTCGTGCGTGTTATACGCATTTTACCACGAAAATAATTAAACCATTAAACTTGTGGGTACTATATATATA
>JACEII010000008.1:14080731-14232842 GCA_014332785.1 Antheraea mylitta | reverse complement strand
ATATTAGATTACGGATTTTTCTTACCTAAATTGAATTTTTTGTTTTGTATTTTTCAAATTAAGAATCTCTTTGTTAAATACGTGAACATGTTGTTATGGTCCGAAATGGTCGTGATGAACAAAAAGGAATGTATAAAACACTACCAACGTCTTTAACTCCTTCTAATTTTTGCGTCAAATACCAACCGTTTAGTATGCATATGTAATAAAGATTATATGGGTAACCGTCGCCCACATCTTCCCTTTGTCGTAAAAGTCTATTCAGTAATGAGACAAGAAGTCTTTACTTTTGTGTACAGTGTTTACATGATTTAACTAGTTTCCACCAAATAATACTCGTATTTGCTAAATTAATATACACCTACTTACAGAAAGCATTATGTAACTGGTCTTTATATAAAAGTTTTTTTTTCGAACTGACTACGCTAGTGACCCAGCAAGGTCTTAACAGCTTCATCGGACTACTATTTACATAAAAGTACTTGTAAACCGTTTTTTTATAAGACAATTATAAAAAATGCTAAAATAGAACATAACTGCTTAGTTTAATCAGACAGTCTTTTAAAGACTAAGGTTGCCTCAGCTATAAAAATTTAACATGGGATCAAAGGTAGTCTGTTCGTGTATCGACATAGTATTATTTTAATTTCAATCTTAATTTTATTTTTTCAATAAAAAAAAAGAAATTATCTGTATAAATTACCACTTTTTTACCCACGTAGCTTAGTTCATTAAACTGCTTCGAAAGAATCTGAATTTCAAGGTGCCTACAACTTGTCAAATAAATATCACACAAAAAAAAATGTTCATACCAACATAAGGTATAATTAGGCTGAACATAAATTAATCTCGGAACCTTACTTTTTTAACCTGAAATACCTCTGAAGTGAAACCAGACCAAAATCTTTTCCGAATGCGACTAGTTCCCACCGTCAAACTGAAAATCTATCGCCAAACACCTACAAGTATGTTCTGATAGTTCTTTGCATTTCAAGGCATTTCTTTCTAGGGAAACTACATAATTATTTAACAGAGGTGAGATAGTGATTAAATGGTTGTAAATATTAAAAGATATATTTCATAATATAAAACATAGACCATATACATTTGTAGACCGGTGAAGCTGTTAAGGCCTTTCTAGGTTAATAGCGTAGTCAGTTTCGAGAAAAAAAAAGCCTATTCATAATCATTGTTCGTTATTTTTTTATTCTTACTGAACTTTTACACATTTTATACGTATTATCACCTTTGACTATATCATCGTGAAAGGAATTTATGATGAAACTTTAAAAAAATTAACTATATAAATATTCAAGTTGTATAAAAACGTGTGAATTGACAAAAGTGAATCATAAAACTACTTAACGGCTACCTAACACCATATTAAACAATTTATATGTATATTTGTTTGTTTTATTTGTTATACCGGATATTCGAGTATATTATTATAATTGTATTTTTTAGGAACATCGAGTAAGCGATAATGGAGGCAGTGTATAAAGATTCACTCTTCGGCGTAGTGTCATTCGGAGCTACAGCCTACAATCAAAGTCAAAATCAAAAATACTTTATTCAGTTTAGGCCCTAATAAGGCGCTTATGAACGCCAAAAACTACCACCGATTCGGAAAACAACCCAGCCATCGAGAAGAACCGGCAAGAAACGCAATAGCATATAGTAGATGCACAGAGATGAGTCAATTCCAGACATCACCTTCGTTCACATACTGATCCACTCTATATTATAATTTTGACACTGAAACCTGCTTCACGTGGCACTTAACTTTACAGTCTGGCAAATCGGTAACATGTTTTGAGACTTTATTGTAAAACCTAACACTATTACCTAAGAAACTATTACTGCAGCATATATATTGCTCGAACTGCCCGTTTTTGTAATAAAAATATGGTGTCTTAGCAGCCGTACCCCACAGCAGAATACCGTAAGACATTATGCTATGGAAGTAAGCGAAGTAGACTAACCTAGCAGTGGCAATATCTGTTAGCTGGCGAATCTTACGTATTGCGAATGCAGCGGAACGTAATCTGCTCGCTATTTTTTTAATGTGAGGGCTCCATTGTAATTAAACTAATATTGCGGTTCTTACTAACATTTCTTATTCTCATAGGTAATGCAAAATCTACACATACATTCTTCATCTATATCTACACATATAATAAAAAAGAAGTGTCTGTATGCAATATCAAAATAAAAATATTTCAAAGATTGGGAATGAAAGTATACACGCATCTGATAACAAAAATACAATTTTTAAATTTTTTGTCGGGTTGCCTGTCTGTTTGTTTCACGTAATCTCCGGAACGGCTGGACCGATTTTAATGGGAATTTCACTGACAGATAGCTGAAATTACACCAGGTTACTTAGGCTACTCTACATTAGACTAGCTGTCAAACGTGGCTTTGTTCGCAATGCTATCTCCAAAATGGTTAAACCGATTATAACGGGACTTTGACCAACAGATAGCGGATATCGTAACAAGTAAATTAGTCTATTTTAATTTAGACTAGCTCTTAACCGAGGTTTTACCCGCAGTGTTATCTACAAAACGGTCTGACCGATTTAAAGAGCGTTTCTATAATTGTACATAGTTTCACAATTTCATAATTGATTAATACAATTAAAAAAAACGCGTGCTGAGCTGCGGGTACAGCTAGTTCATACATAAAACCGAAATTAATGTAAACTGTAACTTTGCTTGTCCGGGCTAATTTTCGAAACTGTCGAAACGATTTTAACGGGACTTCGACAGGCAGATAAAGAATTTGTCTAAGCAGTATTTAGACTACATAATTATGTATAACCAAGAGTTTCAATAGAAGTTAGGCAATAATAATTGTAAAAATAAAAGAAGTAATTTAAAATCTGTAGAAGGATATAGGGATTAAGTAGTAACAACATTCTCAAATAAATAAAATGATAGAAGTCTGCCAGCCGTTGGGGGCGCATCGACTACAAAGTATAGAATAGATTTTCATCACTTTTTTTTTCTTTGTTTGAGACTTGGTCCCTCATCTCAAAAGTTATGATATGCTCGTTTAATATAAAGTTTGAGAGTTTTAAGAGACTACGGTTTTTGTAAGTACCTACTACGCGCTGAGCGCTTCCTTGCCGTTGGGGAAGTGGGGCAAGCGATATAGTGAAGCACACGCACGACAAGGAAAATAAACGGATTAAATTGTTTACAAACATTTTTGTACGCAAATAATATTTTTACTCTACATTCTTATATGTATTGTAGAATATATTATTTAGATCGTAAACAACGCAGAAGAAGTCACGGGTATCATTTAGTCTTAAAATAAAAAATTAGAGGATGACTTACAATTAAACACATAGTTAAAAACACGGCTTCATGAAACTATCGAATCATTTTTACAACGAATTAGCACTCGGCAGTTAAGAATAGAACAATAATAAGGAGCTATGTTTATAAGCAAATATATAATTCATATTCTAATAACTTACGAGCCGGACTGTGTAACTTGTCAACAGATCAATTTCATATGTATTGATCGCGTTATCTTTCAAGGTTTTTGGTTTTACTGTTGTCAACGCCTATAGAATTTTATCTACAAACTAACCTACTTATAGCCTAGCATCAGACCAAAGTGTAAACTCATGTTATACGATAATATAGTCAATGATTGTGATATTAATAACTTAGAGAGTGAACAGACTCTCAAAGAACGCTGATTTGTTAATACTTTAGTAGTAGTTTTAGCGTTTAATCACAATTTCGTCTGTTAAATGAGCATGTGGTCTAGATTGTAAACACGGTAAACTTAAAGGGGGCTCTCCAGTTTATCTGCCGGAACCCACTAACAGTTAACACTAACAGTAACAAACTAAAACTAACACTAACAGAAAATAACTCAAAACTTGAAAAAAAAATGTTATGTGTTTATGTTACAACTTATAAGATGGGCAATGCTTTGGTTAAGAATATAGATCGATTGATGTTGACAAATGTCGCACTGCACTGTGGTCTGACGCTTGCCTAGGCAGCTTTAGTTGGCAGATATCGCCTTAAATTACCTCAATATATGATCTTATTTAAGCTATAACGATGATTTAGAGCAAGTGTTATTTAAATAAATTCGATATAAAATAAATAAGTATACATCTAAATAGAAATATTACTAGAAAATAGTAATAAACAAGAATTTTGTGGCAACGAAAGTGGCAACTAGTAGCATCATTATATAGTTACGTGGCGATTTATATCTATTGACCTTCAAAATAACTATATTTTAATTTTCAAACTATATTTTAATTTTTAATTTTAAATAATTTTCAAAAGAACTATATTTTCATTATATAGATAAAGACAGATGTTTCGTTTAACTCCATTATTGAATGGTATTTATCAACGTTCCAGGTGAATCATTCTAACTCTTCGTGTCTCATGAAGAAATATCGCGAACTGAACTACAGGATCACAGGATTTTTTATAACTTAAATAACAAAATATACATATGTAAAAAGAATCCATAGTTTATTGTAGAATATTAATACTCGTCACTTTAATATTCGTTGATTTTTCTCCTTCCTCTTGCAATAATTATCAAAAAACTTCTTCACTTGTTGCTTTATCCAGTTTCTAAAGTAAAATACGTTCGTATAAACACTCGGTTTGTGCTTCTTTGCGCAACCGTCGCCATGTGATGTTATTCCTACAACCATCCTGTAACAATACAAAAATGTAAGTAACAATACCTTGAAGCAACAAGAACCTGACTAGGTAACGTGATAAAATAAACGTGACTTGGGCATGACCCACATTTCTCGTTCCCATCACGCGCTGACTCCACTGCCCGATCACGTTGCGAGTATATAACTCATCTCTTGCCACCGAATTCAATAGCTGAGTTCTTACCCTTTCCACAACACGCCGCCTCCTGAATCCCCCTTGCACGTGTCTCTAGTCCCCTCGCCATACAAGCAGAACATGTCCGGTGTGATGGTCAGTTGATGCATCCGACCGCAAGACTTAGCCGATACGAATGATAAACGCGTCATCATTAACCCTGTTTCAGATACTGGTCCACCGTACTTGAAAATATTATGATAATAAATTTTTATTAAGTATAAAATCCTAATATATCAAATATATTACAAAAAATCTGTAATTCAATCCGCTACATGGTATGAGTTTTTTTTTCCAAATTTTGTAATAAAGATCCATTATACAGAAAGCTGTACACCAATATGAATTGAAAAACTGTTTACATATCTTCCTGTCTAGTGTTAATTCAAAAACGTGTTCACCAATTTTTTTTTAATTTTGCACATTGAAAATATAGGACATAATAATTATAATCATTACTACTTTTGAGAAATTGTAGAATTTTTATAATACAAAATAGAATTATGACTCGTAACTAGTTTCGTACTACGAAATAAACATATGCAAAATAATTAATAATTTTACAAAACGAAATTCGTTTATAACGTAATATTACGTTATTATAGTATATTATAGGCGTATATTATAGAGTGGATCAGTATGTGAACGATAATGATGTCTGGAATTGACTCCTCTCTGTGCATCCACTATAAGCTGTATGATGTATTTAAATGTATGTAAAAAAAACTGTACCCGATCGAGTTTCTTGTTGGTTCTTCTCGATGGCTGGATTGTTTCCGAACCGGTGGTAGTTTTTGACGTTCATAAGCGCCTTACGTTCATAAGGGCCTAAACTGAATAAAGAATTTTTGATTTTGATACGTTTTTCGTATATGTTTATTACTAATAAACATCAATATTTTAATTCACCTTGTTCCAGAAAATGAATTTAAGATACTAATACTTAGAAATTCATAAAAAAGTTAATGCTTTTTGTAAAGAAAATTTCTCCGGTCTTTTTTCAAATGTAGAGTCAGTTGGTTTAACGAAGTGTATCTATTTCTACATAATTATGTATATTTTACTTTTGTGTTCTTGTCTTTCAATACATTATTGTCGAGATATGTATGCTTGGTACACATATATATTTCAATAACTTTTATAAGTATGAATTTGTGGTATAGCTTAGGTTAGCTCAGACTGATCGCGAATTGCATTTATCAGACAACAACCCAAGCCGTGTGCTATACATTCTTGAGCTAGTTGCCCAGATGAAGTCGGGTGAGTGCCTTAAGGGCTCGCCTTAGTAATCCGGTGAAGTTGTTAAGACTTGAAGAGGTCAATAGCGTAGTCAGTTCGAAAAATAAACCGCAATCAAATAAACGATTTAAAATCATACCATTGTCCATCCCCATCCAGAGGCGAGAAAGTCTTTTTCGTTCGAATTCATCCATCTATTATTGTTTACGAGTATTCCCTTTTGACAGAGCTTTCCGAAATGTAATGCCTTTTTTAAAAATAACAACGCAATGTCGTTTACGAACTGAGCACTTATATTATATTTTTTATGGATTACGAATGATTCGACGGGATATATTCTCGCTCTGAAATCGTAGATGTATCTGGAACCTACAAAACCAAATGTCATCCTCACAAAAAAGATGCAATAAAAAAGTATTTTATTTTTGGGTTAATAATATTTTTTTTCTAGCTTGTCCTTGCTGCTTGTGAAACACATATCATTATCGGAAAAGCAACTCAACTATTTAAGAAAATTTCATTCAGACATTTGGAACTAGGCTTTAAAAGTTCATTGCGCATATATACTACGTCTACAAATTAATACAAATATGATTTATAGAAATAATCAATCTATTGTTCAAAATTTAAAAAACGATCTTAATAGTACCTTCCAATATATTTATCTCTAAGGGTTATCTGTAACTCCATTATGTGAAAAATCACCGCAATAATACCATTAATTACATTTAAAAAGCAAAATAACTTTTTTAAATTATTTTAACAAGTTCTACAGGTCAAGAATAATTTGATTGAAAAATTGTGAGTATTTTTGTCTAGAAGCCAAAGCAAAATTAGCGTACATATTATATTATATTTTTTATTTATTACAAATGATTCGACAGGATATATTCTCGCTCTTAAATGTTAGCTGTATCTTGAACCTACAAAACCAAATTTCGTCCTCACCAAAAGAAGTAATTAAATAATTTGTTTTATGTGTTTTCTTTATGTTCAACAGGTACGCGCTTGGCCACAATCTCACCGATAAGTGACAATGAGGCCGACGAAGTATCGATCTTACCCACTAGATGCCTGTTCACTCTACTCTTGAAGATTCCCAAGTTATAAGATGTCGGGAAGACAGACGCCGGGAGTGAATTCCAACCCTTAGCCGTATGTATAATGAATATGGAAGCAAATCGCTTTACGAATTACGGAAATATCAACCACGTAAGGGTGGAAACCCTCACGGCGTCTAGTCGTCCTCTGATGGAATGAAGACGGTGGAATTATATTGTGTAATTCCTCTGTATGCTCTCCAAAATGTAACCTATAAAAAAATGAGAAACAAGCTACTTTTCGACGATGCTCTAAACTGAGCATTCTTGTCTCCCACAGCGCTTCATCACCGACAAGCTGACTAGTACGACGCTCAATGGAATCAAGAGTGGCTAGTTGATGTTTGACTGTTCCATTCCATAAAGGGCAGCAATATTATACACATGAGCGTACTTGAGCTTGGTACAGGCTTGTGTTGGTGTGAAATATCGCTTAACTTTAAAGAGAATCCCAATTGTGGATCAATAATCATTTTTTTAAAAAGAAATATAATATACATATTATATTATATATATATTTTCATTGATACAACTAAAATCATGGTCATATAACAAATTAAATAAATAAATTTGTTTACCTGCTTGTACTCGCATATTTCGTATGTCCTTATTGTAGTCTAAGCAATGTGCTGACGTGAGAATAGTCCAGCTGTTGAGGATCGTTCCAGAACATAGAGCACCCAAATTAAATAATTGCGCTTGAAATGGAAACCTGCTTAGGGACGCGGATTTCCCTCCAATAATTTTTGCCTCAAAATGAGATTTATTAATTCTAGAAGTATTATTATATATCGAACACGAGGAATAACAAACTAATTCTGTTAACACAATCTTTACGAACAATATTCTAAAAACTACAAAATTGTTACAATTTGTACGTTGAATATACATTATTTCGAATTACGTAAGTTACTAATGTGCATGATTTTAATTAAATTTAATGAGTACTTCGGTCTGGACAACTCTACTAGTTAATTAACTCTACGATAATTCATATTTTATGACCTTTCTAATATTACTTTTGTGCATTTACGAGAATACATGATTTTGTGTATTTCCTATACATTAGCTATATTTTGAGTGATTATATAGTACACGTAAACATTGCTGATTACGGAGATGCATTGGTCAAATACCACTCGAATTAACTTAGTAATTGATTAATTTGCATCAATGATGGTATAACATAATTATGACAATTTTAGGGCAATTTACACATTTTTTTTCAGATTTAATTTCAATTTTAAGTTCAAATACAAGAATGACATCTCCATATATTTTGATGCAATGAATCTTAAAGCTAAACCTAGATTTAACTTTTGGTGTAAGTAGTTAAAAATTTAAAACATTAAACCTGCCACTATAAATTATTGACATTATCAAATGTCAATTACTAATGTTCGAATATAATTTCTGTCGTTTGTACAAAAAATAATAATCTGTTCACTTTTGAGAAATGTCATTCACTTTGACAATGACATCTGATATGTTATCTATGTGTCTTATACTTAAATATATCTTATCCTATCCATTAGATAAATACTAAATGATTGAGTCTGCTAATGTGCGCGCATCTCGCAAAAACTACTGTATACGTTTCAATCAATTTTTGAAGTGATAACTTCTTTAGGCGCGATGAACAATATTTTTTTGGTAGAAGCTAAATTTATAATCTCGCGTCATGAAATGCTACTAAGCGTGACCGACCGTTTTGCGCTTACGCGGTTTCCCTTAGACTACCGAGGCGTAGTATTGCGGCCTGTGTACATGTAACACTGATATTATGTTTTGAAGTTGTGCATAGCACATGGTATGTTTGATATATATTGATATATGTATGAACTGTATAAAAAATAAGTAATTATAATTCAGAGTGCCAATAAATGTGAAAGAGAAACTAATAATGATAATTTCAATTTACAAATTATCAAATTTAAATAATTCACGCTATACATTATTTAGACATTCAAAAGAGAATTTTAACATAACAAACATTTTAAATTTCGTCATTTTGAGTTTTCACTTTTGTCGGCAATCTTTACGACTGACTCGACTTTTTTTAATTTCACTTCATAGACAGTCCTTATCCAAAAACATATCACAATATATTCAATTAGTATAAAGTTATTGGACTCTCAAACTACCATTTTTATAAGCACTGCGCTTTTAGTGATGTGAGGTGAAGCAAGCAGTGCGGTACGCATACGCAGGGGAGGGATAAACAAATAACACTGTTCACAAATAATTATTTTAAACAAAATTTAATTTTTCGTTCATTTTTATGTTTATTCCTTCGCACATAAAAGTACATTGCTACTAGCAACGCAGCCAATATATATCAGTTAGTATGATATAGATTTTTTATACCTTCTCGAATATTACTAATAATATAAGTAGATTACTCTTGTTACTTACATTGAAGTTATATGTAATTTTTCTATTACTTGGTGGTGATTTCGTCGGGTGGAGCTACAATTGAATACATTAAATATAAGTGTAGATACTTCACTCGGAACTTATATTAACACAAAATATTCATTTGGGTAGGTGGTAGAGCCTCGCTGAAGCTATTTTTGGTTTCAGCATGAATGGGTCGGCTCCTCGGGGTAGTACCACCCCTCTCACAGATAACCGACATGAAATAACAGCGCTTGCATTGTTGTGTTTCATTCGGTCAGTGAGAGAGCCGGAGGCCCACGTCCCTTCCTCTTTCCTTCTTTCTCTTTCCTTCCCCTCCCCCTTCTCCCATATATAGGCTGGCAACGCACTTGCGACGTCCCTGATGTCGCTAGTGTCTATGGACGGTGGTGGTCACTTAACATCATGTGACCAACCAGTTCGTTTGCCTCCTTTGATATAAAAAAAAAATAATATTTCATTTTCATTATACGAATATAAAAATTAGAAACAATATATATGTATGTGTAAGAACATTTTGAACATCTATCAACTTAAACCAATTTTTGTCATGTTTATATTAAATTTCGCAACAAAGATCCATCTTGTTTATTTCTTCGTCTTAATTTTGTTGCATTGTTATCCAATTCTAAAATGTGTTCAAAAATTTAATTCTCTATCGCATCAGAAAGTTAAGTATCAATTACAAGATTTCTCGAAACAAACATACAAACAACGAGTTAATAATTTAAACTTTACTATTTTATTTTACTTATATATTTTTGGCTAATTTGATTGAATGAATTTGGCTAATTTGATTGAATGAATTTGAATGAAAACACAAGTCATTCTAATATCAGAGTATCGTACAAATTTCACCAGTAGATAATGTGATGATTTATGAGGAAAGTTTAAATATATAATTTGTATTTTTTTTTTATTTATCAGCGCTGAATAATGTCCGCCGCACCCGTTAGTATCTAATAATACAAATCATTAAGAATATTTTAATCGCCATAAGATGGCTATACTATGTATAACAATTGGTTTTATTTTTCAGTTATATATTGTGGTATATTATAAGGTTATAATAAATATCCTTTTTCACCTCTGTTTGTCAACAGATTTTCTATGTAACTTTTTTTATTTAGTTGCTACTAACGAGATTTAATGTTATCAATAAAATAATTTTGAAATACTTAGTATCTCTCTTACTATCAATTATCAATGAGTCGAAGCCTTTTTTTATAAAATACTATTCGTGATACTATAGGTGCTAGAGCCACGGTGAAGCTATTACTGGCTTCAAAATGAATGGGTCGGCTCGCCCGGGTTAGTATCACCCTCTCATAGAAAACTGACTTGAAGTAACAGTGCTTGCATTGTTGCGTTTCGTTCGGTCAGTGAGAGTAGCCAACCTCTCTTCACCTTCCCCCTCCTGTTCCCTTCCTCCCCTCCTCCCCAGTACAGGCTGGCAACACACTTGCGACTACCCTGGTGTTGCAAGTCTCTATGGACGGTGATGATCACTTAACATCAGATGTCCCAACTGCTCGTTTGTCATCTATAATATAAAAAAAAAACTATCTTTACATCTACTAATCTACAATATTTGTGTGAAAAGTGTATATTTCGAACAAAATATTCTGAATAATATAAAAAAAAATATAATGTTCGGATTTCTGCTACTGGATGACCTACTAAGTAATAATCCTAATCAGAAAAGTATAAATATTATCTAGAACTGTATCTAAATATGTCACCGGATTTAACGTGCCATTTCAAGGAGTACCGTTCGACAAAGGAATCACGTGACATGATTATGTCGAGGGAAATAAAGTAGAACTCAAAGTATCACGTTACTGGAAACGTGATATTAAAATACTTATATAGGAGTATCTAACAAAAACGAAGTTATTCGTATAAAAGAAGCGATATGGTAGAGTAGTACAATGTTCGATAGCCCGATTGAAGTAGATTCGAGTTCTGTGTAATGAACTTAACTTTCTCGTAAAGAAAAATGTCGTGCTGAAACAATAACCTGGTGGTAGGGCTTTTATTAATATCTGGCTAAAATCATTTTTGACTTGATAATCTGTCGACATGTTTCGACCTATGTTTCGACAGCTAGATTTGAGAGTCAATTTTCTTTACGACTTACTGTCGTTTCTCGACACTACAAAATTTTGTTTTTCCTTTAACTGACTATTGACCTAGCAAGGTCTTAACAGCTTCACCGGCCCTTTTTTTTAATATTGGGAAATCCCTTATGGATCACTCTCCCGGGGGAGAGGGTGGGTTATGTCCGGCTCGCGCGGACTAAAACCCCACGGTGTACCGACCGACCGTAGTGTTAGGACGGCAAGGAATCGTTCTAAGCTATTCCCCTTAGATAGCCACCCCAACGGTCCGCCCGGCGGAAGGTGGCGAAGCTAAGCTTAACTATTCATACATATATGAGTTGTTGAAATACATATGTGTACCAAGCATACATACCTCAACCACTCTGATATATTTTTAACCGACTTCAAAAAAAGGAGGAGGTTATCAATTCGACTGTATGTTTCTTTTTTTTTATGTTTGTTACCTCATAACTTTGGACTGGCTGAACCGTTTTTGAAAATTCTTTTTTTATTTGAAAGCTAGTGCTTCCCGTGTGGTCCCATTTTTTTTTGGTCCAGTTCTGTCAACGGCATCCAGTGCGAAACCGTATAAGTGTTAAATTTGCATTTGGTGTGTATACGACAAATAGACGAATAACTCAATATCATGCCAGCCAATTTAGATGATTCCTTTTTTATTGTAAAGGGCATTCTTCAAGGGTAGTTTGATGAGAGTTTGGTTAGGTTCTGATTATGAGATCCCTGATAAAGTAACACAACTTTCAAGAAACAAGTCTACTCCTTTCTTAAGGGCCGGCAACGCATTTGTGATTCCTCTCGTGTTGCAGGTATCCATGGGCGACGGTGATCACTTACCATCAGGTGACCCACATGCTATAGAAAAAAAAAATTATGTACACTAAAAATGGAAAAATAAAGTAAATTTTCAAAAAAAAGAATGCCTCTGATTAATATTGAAGTCGGTTAATTCTTTTTTTTTTTTGAAAATTTACTTTATGTATTGTATACTTTTCTAAACTATTTCAGTTTGATAAGGAAAAAAATAAAACCCTTCCACTATCATTACTTAGCGTGTATACTTGCACGTGTGTGGGGGTGATATGTGTAATGTTGTCGCAGTGATATAAGATTTTGTGTCACTGTATCGCGCGAGCAGCGTACTCAATGTCTTCACGCCGAGGGAACGGATCTAGGTTTGAGCCGCTTCTGCGGGTGGCCTAGTTTGGTAGCAAAAGTTTGGTCAAATATTAAAACATATGAATAATAAAAAATCATAATTACATTTATTATTATTATTATCTTGTTGTAAGCTACACGGTATTTTATTTAGACATAACGGCAATGATTCTTCCTATTTTATTAGTTTATGTTTATAAGGAGTAGCGACTAAAACATTTTAATGCGGTTAAATGTAAATTTTTTAATATAAAGTAGATTCGCAGTCTTATATGTATAAATATATAAATAAACGGAGAAGCATGACATTACAAGAAGAATCTATTTTTATTTCACACATGGGATACAATATCAGTAAATTTTATAAGTAATAAAATCGAATCTAAATATAAAATACATCTGTCTAATACATCGTCACCTAACGACTTCATGTAAGCAAAGATAGAAATATTTCCCGCCCGCCTTCGCGCATTCAGTCGCCTACCGCCGGCCGCGCTGTAAGCGCTGCACGCGGCCACTTTGCGTTAAACATAACCTCATACGGCCTATAAACACTGTTAATATTGTTACACTTAACGTATGTTTAAATAAAAATTAATATAGACATTATATTATATTTCATTGTAAAGTTTGTACATTTGAACTGAGAGTGATATAATTATCATCGCCGAAAATTTTGGAAACAAAATAGCCGAGGCGATGAAATCAAAACAAAGGTGTATATCGATTTGGCGTTGGCAAACGATTTAGGGAACTAGGTAAGCGCTTGTTTCAATTTATTATATACTCTTATATCAAAAAATATTTATTTTACTTAGTTACACCGTTCGTTTATAATCAATTGTCTTTAAAATCGTAATTTTTTAATAATATCTTAATTAAATATTAGTATAAAAAATGTTGTAATAAAATTCATTGTTTTATATAAATTATAAAAATGACGTACTGTATTTTTCTACAAAACCGTAATTAGGATTTTCAAATGCGTGAGAAGTATCCACATTATTTATATTATAATTTAGCACATGTTAATCTCTGGCCTCTTGTTTGGACTAAAACATATGTTGGATATATCAAACTGTACAGCAGCATTTGTGTTATTTTGTTGATTAATATTATTTGATAATTAAATATTTTCGGATACATATGTAAACCAATAGTGATATACTAAATGAAAATGTGAAAAACCAAATTCATTGAAGTATACCAAATCTGAATTCAATTTTTTGTTTTTGGTTATCTGTAAAAATTACAAAGAGGTGAATTATTTGTTTACAGGAGTTAACAACCTCTGGAACAAATGTCTTGATTCTACAAATTCTTTGTTTGATAAGAACTCACATTATTCTTAAATAACAAAGGCTATGTTTTATTCTTATTAATTTGCATATTATAATTAATACGTATAAAGTTTGTGCAGTTGCCAGGGAATTACAAATTTTCGCCAACTCCTCCGAGCGTCATAAGTGATTGTAGAGAGCAACATTAATAATTCCTTAATTAAAAAGTTATCCAAAAATTTCTTGAGTATTTAGGTACCTCTGCAAACTTTATTATGTCATAACTCATGCAAAACTCTATTAATAGGCAACGGGTATTTTACTTTCTTGATTTTAAAATGTGCATGTTGGAGTTTTTGGCGCGATCTTTGGATGCCATGTAGTGGTCTTTATATTTTATCCATGATCTTTTGTTATTTGGCTCTATATTATGTAATGTTGGTGGTGCTTTACGTAACATAGTTTGCGTTATTGTGCACAAGTGAAGTGGATCGGAAATAATAATAAACATGGATTGTGAGTTGCCACAAAAGCTCCCAGGAAAATTTAAACAAAATGGCCACCATCTTGTTAATTCATTGAATTTATACCAAGAAACTTGTAATATCAACAACTCACTTGACAATGGCAGTAATAGTCCCATAAATAGAAAAACTGGTTGCCAAAAATAAAATAGAAGAAAAAGAACTGTGTATGTTTTCTTTTTATATATTTTACTTTAATAAAGAGTTTCAATTGCCAGAGAGGATTGATTACCTACCAGATATATTTCGCCAAATATAAATATTTTATTTATATTCAAATCTAACTTTTAAAACTTTAAAGATTATAATAATAGCTACTTAGAAATTTATATATATTGTACATGTTAAGTAATTTTCATAATACGGATTATATCGTAGTTAATTAAGGTACTTTTTATAAGATTTATTTAATTAAGTTTAATAACAATACTGAAAAATAAATTTAAAATGAACTATTTTAATTTTGTAGCACTATTAGTAGTATTTCACGCATATTTCAACCTTTAGAAGTCTCCTAAAAAATGACTCTTAAGAAAAAACTATTTCAAATAAAGAAATGCCACGAGTAACAAAATCATTAGCCAATTATTTTCAATTTTTAAACTGATGCAGTAATACTTAAGAATCTTAGAGAACCAAGAGAATAACAAGCAAATTATATACAATACGTATTAGCAAATCCAATAACATAAAAAAGATTTAAATACATTAACTTCTCTAGATTATTTAATACATTCTCAAATACACGACAAGTTTATTGTAACGCATGAACGTCATTGATATCTCAAACATAATTTGTTGACGACCAACGCTACGTTGAAACGTATAATCCGTAGAGAGTTTATTAACGTAATGTTCGCTACAAATTATATTTTATTCCCAATAATTAACTTCATAGTTCAATGAAACCGCAAAACTAGTTCCTCATGACTTTGATAACTATTTTATCCTTGAGCCAATTTTTAGCTGACGATATTCTTGTAATTTCGATTTCCATTTTCTGAGTCATCAATTTATTTATATTTCAAATTTACTAGCTCTATACCTCAGTTTTACTAACGTTTTATTTTTTCATACTCGATCGCCTTTACACCATGTGAGGCACACGGAGCGTCCGTAAAACCGCGTCGTTCTTACTGCGTACTTTTTGACCTACTACTTCGTTTTTTTTTTCGAACTGACTACGCTATTTACCTAAGCAAGTTCTTAACAGCTTCACCGAACTACTAAGGCGAGCGCTTAAGGCACTCAGCCGATTTTATTTGGGCAACTATCACAAGGGTGCACGGCACACCTCGGCTTGGCTGTTGCCTGTTACATGCAAACTCGCGACCTAACCTAGCTAACTATTCATATATGTTTGAGTTGTTGAGAGGCATATGTGTATCAAGCATACACGCTTCAACAACCCCTCCATATATTTTTTATCTGAAAATTAGAGTTTTTTCAGTTCGATAAGGGAAAAAAATACCACCCTTCCACTTCCGTGTGTAAGCGTGTAGGCGTGCACGTGTGTGGGGGTGATCGTGTAGTGTTGTAGCAGTGATGTAAATTTTTGTGTCACTGTATCGCGCGAGCAGCGCACTCAAGGGCTCCACACCGAGGGAATGAACCTAGGATTGAGTCGCTGCCGAGGGGGGCCTAATCTGGTACCTACTATTTCGTTAAATAGTATGCTATATATATAGTCATAGTCCTTATATACCTTGCTTAGTTAGTTCTAACTGGTTCGCCAGTAAGTTTCCTACAATTTTGATACAAGTGCAACAGAATGCGTAAAAGAAATTGCATATCGTATTGATACTTCAAAAAATTAGTCTGATGAAACCAGTAAAATATAAAGCCACGCTGAAGCTATTATTGGTTTCAGCATGAATAGGTCGGCTCACTCGGGGTAGTACTACCCTCTCACAGAAAATCGACATGAAGTAACAGTGTTTGCATTGTTGCGTTTCGTTCGGTTAGTGAGAGCGCCGGATGTCCACCTCCTTCCTCCCCTCCCCTCTCTTCGCCATCCCAAAATCCGCCATCCCTATTCCGTCCTCCAAACATAGGCTGGTAACGCTCTTGCGACTCCCCTCGTGTTGCAAGTGTCAAGTGCCCTCTATGGACGGTGGTGATCACTTAACATCACGTGACCCACTTGTTTGTTTGCCTCATATGATGTAAAAAAATCAGTAATGTCTATTCTATGGAAATATTGGTTATCGATGAGTATTTAAATATAAATAAATAACATGTCTACATTCAACGTACTACCAAAGAATTTAATACGCAGAGAACGCGACTAGACTGCTTCACCTAATTTTAGTATTTATGCTTGATAGAATTCCTCAGACAACGGGTAGGATAAATCGTGTTTATCATTCACAGTTCATGTGTGCTTAAAAATAATTGATACAACGAAATAAACGTGATATAAATAACTCCAATGAACCTAACAACACGAATTTTGTTTCACGGCCGATTTTCTATAAAACTAAAACTCTTTAATGACTAACATATACATATACAACTATAGTTTTGAAGCGCAAATTATTATAGTTAAATTGTATCCAGATATCTTTCTTCAACGAATGTGTATAATGAGCAAAAAACTATAATCTTTAATCCAGTTCTCGCCAATCATTTTCTAAATATAGCGTTAAATTCGGGCTTGTCATAATATTGTCAAGAGTTTAATACAAAATATTATTATAGGAGTTTAAAATTAGTATTTCTTTATCCTTAGATGTATCAATGTTGTAGATAGATATCTACATCAGTACCTAAAGTGTTCAGCACATAAATATTCAAAGCGGTCAAAAAGTTTGACGGGGACTGTAGCGTTCGCTGTTTGCTATGCAATTTCATATCGTAAGGCAACATTTACATATTGGTAGGGTAATTTAATTAACTTTGTCTTCAACGTCAACTCCGTAGTTTAAAGTCTAAGCATAATAATTATTAATATTAGAAGACCTTAATCGGTGTTATTACAAAAAAGTTAAATACGTATTGAATAATTGCTTTAAAAAGGTTACGTTTTAAATGCACCGCGCTCGCTGAATTTTCGCCATGTTGGTCTTCTGTCTCGCTTTGGTTAAGTTAGGTTAGACTTGCTAAAAAAGGATAACGCGAATTCGTCTCGGGCGAGCGCGGTGCATTTAGTACGTAACCTTTTTAAAGCAAGTATTTAATACGTATTTAACTTTTTTGTAATAACATCGTATGTTTTATTATTATTATATTATAGGAGGCAAACGAACAGGCGGGTCACCTAATGTTAAGTGATCACTGCCGTCCATAGACAATAGCAACACCAGAGGAGTTGCAAGTGCGTTGCCAGCCTGTGTTTGGGAGGAGAATGGAGAAAGGAGGAGAGGAGAGGGGAGGGAAGAGGTGGATATCCGGCGCTCTCACTGACCGAACGAAACACAACAATGCAAGCAAACACTATTACTTCATGGCGATTTTCTATGAGAGGGTGGTACTACCCCGGGCGAGCCGACCCACTTATGTTGAAACCAATTATAATAGCTGCAGCGTGGCTCTACCACCTCGTTTTGTCATGTTAATTTTTTCCTATTTATCTAATAGGTAGTAATATTAAATTATACATTTTTGTTACTGATAAATTGTACACGAAATCGTCAAGAGGTCTAAATTCGACCATAAGTTTTTTCTTCGTAGGTTAATATAGAATATTCGTATTTGTATTTAATTTGTTTTTTTTTTTGTTGCAATTTGAAAAAACTGAATTAAATATTATTATTATAGATTGTAACGATGTTTAGATTTAACGTCATTGATGTAACTAGGAAAAGCTTTAAGTATATGGTCGATGGATATTCGAGTAGAGGAAGACCGAAAAAGGTATGGATGGATTGTGTGAGAAATGATGTGTGTAAAAGGTGTGAATACTGAGATGACATTTGATAAGCGAAACTGGAAAAGGAAAACATGTTGTGCCGACCCTACTTAGGTGGGATAAGGGTAAGAAGATGATGTTCTAGATTCTAAACGTAAAAAGCAGTATAAAAAAAGTTTCGACTTTTTTCATGTCATAGGAGGTAAACGAACAGGTGGGTCACCTGATGTTAAGTGATCACCACTGTTCATAGACACCTGCAACACTAGGGGAGTCGCAAGTACGTTGCCAGCCTGTGTTGGGGGAGGGGGAGGGAAGAGGAGAAGGGGAAGGTGAGGAGAGGTGGGCCTCCGGCGCTCTCACTGATCGAACGAAATGCAACAATGCAAGCACTGTTACTTCAGCTTGGGTCTACCGCCTACTAAACTACTTGTCTCTGATATGGAATAGAATTATTTACCTTTCCTTTGTAATTAATATAAAAGAAAATACAAAGTTAATTGACAAACAGAAGAGAAAGACGTATTAAACTGTTTTGTCTACGTTCATTTATATATAGATACTAAATAAATGACCACTACGTTGAAACAAATTCTCTAAGACATAATTTAATTAGGACAGAAAATGGTACACATAAAAGATTGCGACGATTACGTACTCGACTTCGGCATAGCCTTTATTAAAAAAAGCAATTAAGCTACATAAAACAATAAAAAAGATGACACACTTCCGTATCAGTACAGTATATTCATTGAACAGTTAATAACAACGTCGCACCACAGTGTTACATAGTACTAACCCAATAAGACTGAGCGAGCCTCGATCAGGCGTTTATAATCGCGTTACTTGCCACTTTGCGTCCTAACACTCAGGGTTGTAAGAAAATAAAGATGAACTAAGAATGTCCATATACTTTCACTTTATTTTTTTTTTTCATGAAACTTGTTATGGGAGGGCTTCGAAATTCTGATCCAAAGCCTTTTCTTCTACTTCTTTTTTTTTTATTTTGGCTCCGCAGAAGTACTTGCCAGTGTCAAAGTTTACTTTCAATGGACGTTATAGTACAATAATATTACAAGCGTCGTGTGATTATTTCAATATTCTAACAAGATGGTGGATCCCTTGATAGAATCTTCCATGCTCCGTGGTATTGTTTTCCATTCACTTCACTTATGCACAATAAACTAACTAGATTACGTAAAACACCACCAAATTTACAAAATATAGAGTCAAATAACACAAGATTATGAATAAAATATAAAATCCACTACATGACAGACTAAGATCCCGACAAAAACTATCCGAAGCCTTTTGTATGTGATGGAAAGTGTAGGGCAGTGTTTCACAATCTTTTTTGGGCTATGCCCCATCTTAACATTTCTAAAATTTTTATGTTCTCCTGTACATCATTTTTAACCTTTAAAAATTGTTTTGTTCCCTTAAAAAATATAAATGATAAGTTTTAGGAAGAAATTACTATGAAATTGTTATCAAAACATCGTAAGTAAAATTTCAAGACACATAATGAAAAACTTACTTGACGACTCTAATTACCCAGTTGATATTTTGGTAACTTCAAACAAAATTATACCTAATAATTATTTACAGCATTTTTTAAGACTTTGCTATCTTTGTTAAATTTGTCTACAATATATTGCATTGAAATAACCCAAAGTGAAAAGCTTAGAGTCGTGTCGAGTCCATTTTTAAATTGTCCCCCTTAACCTTAACCATTGAACGTCGTGCTCCTCGGCTTGTCGGTGATGAAGCGTTGTGGGAGACAAGAATGCTCAGTTTAGAGCATCTTCGAAAAGTAGCTTGGCTCTCATTGTTTTATAGGTTACACTTTGGAGAGTGTGCAGAGGAATTACACAATATAATTCCACCGTCTCCATTCCATCAGAGGACGACTAGACGCCCTGAGAGTTTCCACCCTTACGTGGTTGATATTCCCATAATTCATACGAAGCGATTTGCTTCCACATTCATTATGCGTACGGCTAAGGAGTGGAATTCACTCTCGGCGTCTGTCTTCCCGTCATCTTATAACTTGGGAGTTTTCAAGAGTAGAGTGAACAGGCATCTAGTGGGTAAGCGCGATACATCGTCGGCCTCATCGTCACTTACCATCAGGTGAGATTGTGGCCAAACACGTACCTGTTGTACATAAAAAAAACTATCAAATTGCCCCCCTGTGGGACGTGGGCCCCACGTTGGGAAACACTGGTGTAGGGGTTTGACACTGTGTCGGCGAGAATATTGAAACCAGCGGTCCTCGTTCGATTACCGAAGTTAAGCAGGCGCGGTCAATACTTGGATGAGTGACCCGTCTGGGAACACCGCGTGGCGTTGGCGTTTGGTTGTATTTTTTTGATAAAAATGTTTTCCTGTTATACAAAAGTTTCACTCCTATCACGTATCTTTTCGGAACATTCTGTTATTTTTTTTCATAAACTTTAAATTTTTTTCCATTTAATGATTAAATACAGAACTATTAATTTCACCTTACATAAGATGCCTCTCACTCCTGTGTTAAACACCAAAAGTAATCGGTCATTAAATATATTAACTCGTTTTTGCACATAAACTTACCTCTAAATTTTCTTTTCTTTGCCTTGTAATAAATTCATATATATATATTATATATGAATATACTCGAACACTAATTTGCATAATATACATTTACCAATACATTAGCATTGTCGAAATGTAATAAAGTAGACAAATATTGACAACCCTGTAAAACTGTAGTCGACAAGTTCAATTGCCCGAATATTGTTTAGATGAACACTTAATATTTACTCCACTTTATTTGCAAAACAAATCAATCGTGTTGTTTCGATTCGGATAAATGATATGTCAATCGGTTTCAAGACTATATTGTAGCGACTATATAAATGTTTTTTTTTTGTACAATATACTTTTTTATTTATTTAAAAATTTTATACAGCCACTTGCCCTCAGACATGATCCGAGATTCTCTTTATAATGCTTAAAGCTAGCTTAATTAAATGTCATTATTCCAATCATTCTATCCATACATTTATACTTTGTTTTTTGGTTTATTTTTATATATGTAACCTCTTTTAATTCAGTCTTATTCCTTTACAACACATAGTTTATACATGGAATTTGCAGAAACCGTGGTGCACTAAGAAAAAGTATATAAAAATATTTTTTCTTAAGACTACTGTCCTAATATGTATAAAATCAGATAATCATAATTTTACACATTTAATTAACACATATTTCACTGCACTACATAAACATGTTTTATAATACGTAAGTAATGATATATTAAGTAAACTAAAACCAAAATATACCGTTTTGCATTCCTATCTTAAACATTTTAGAAACTGTAATTGCGGGATGAATTGCACTTGCGAAACTCTTGATGTTGGTATTTGACGTTACATTTCACAACAGATTTTTGAGAAGGTCTTCAAAAGTAATGTTGCTTCTTTAATACCAGCAGTACCGCGCTTTGTCCGCGTGGAATAGTTACGTTGGGTTAATACTTAAAGGTACTTAAAGTTTAACTCGCGACGCGTTTATGTAGAAGGTGAAAATATTTTTAAATAGTAATTTTAAGTAGTATGTAACGTTAACCCCGATTTTGAAACATTATTCATTAGAGCTCCACTCCTATTTGTCCTAACGTGATGATATGTAACCTATATGCGTCCTCGTTAAATGGGCTATTTAACACTGAATCGCTTAGAAAATCGGAAATAAATTGGAAAGAAAAAATAAGTTAAATCGGACCGGTAGTTCCTGAGATTAGCGCGGTTAAGCAAACAAACTCTTCAGCTTTATAATCATTTCTAATATTATAAAGAGAGTTTTTTAGTTTATGATGTTATAGAGGGTAATATTTGGATCTACTAAACCGATTTTGAAAATACTTTTACCAATAGAAAGCCACTAAGCTAATATGTTATCACTAAATACGGTTTTAATGATTCCTCTGCATTTGAACTAGCTTATATTTTATTAGGTAATTTTTTAATGTCATGAAGTATCTCACAGGTATGCAGTCTACTTCATGATAAGCGATCCCTATTGTGTAAAGCTACGTGTAATTAATCTCAATATGACCACAATCGTGAGGCTAGTCCTAATAGCTATATTTGAGGCCTGAGTTAAAACTCATCTTGTACCATTTATTGCTTTCAAACTCACCCTTGGAACCGGAAAACCAAATCGCGGGAACTACTGCTTCGCGGCAAAAATAAGTGTGATGGTTGAACTTATAGTGAAGGTGTAATATAGGTGTAGCTTCCCTAATTCAAAGAACATATCTGTAGTAGTTAACCTATATTCTTTTGTTTAACATTTTCTATGTTATTCCGGTTAGAGCATATTATTATTATTATTATTATTATTACAAAAGAAAGTAAGAATTATCATAGGAAACTAAAATTGACATTTACTTGTCCTTAACTTGTCTCGATGTCATACAATACGTATTTATACAAAAACTAGCATCTGCCCGCGACTTCGTCCATGTGAATTACTTTGGGCTAATGCTAAAAGGCAGCGGAAGCTCTCAAAAGGGAAAAAAAAAAAACAGATTTTGAAACGTTATTCCTTGTTTCTCTGCTCCTTATTAGTCTTAGCGTAGTGATATATATCTTATAGCTTTCCTTGGTAAATGAACTATCTAACACTAAAAGAATTGTTCAAATCAGACCAGTAGTTCCTGAGATTAACGCGGTCAACCAAACAAACAAACTCTTCAGCTTTATAATATTAGTATACCTAAATTTGTCTCCTGTGCATTTACATATACAAAGGGGTCAAAAGATTTGGCTAGAACTGTAATTAATAAATAGATCTATATTCTTATATTACTTCGTTTTGTCATTATCTGAGCAATGTCTAAACTTGTTTTATTTGTATGTTATAAGATCGTCCTTTCTCTTAAATGCTTTTCATACTACAATATAGTGTAGGCAGAGGTAAACATTTTCCACTCTGCAGACTATCTTTCAATATAAACGATGCTAGCTGGCGAAACCTTGTTATTAATTTCTTGTCGCATACGTAATACGAAAGGAATATTTCTAGGTCAAAGTTGAAAACGTTATTATCACATCGAGGAGACATTAAACGGTCGCGTGTGTGTATAAAGCGTGTTTGCATGTAGTAATTCTTTATTACAAAACAACGTTCCATTATCAGAAGTTATTTCGAGCTAAAGACAAACAACGGTATATTACACTTTTTATTTCTGGGTCAATATAGGTCTATCGCAACATAGGTATGCCTGCAACATGAACTTTAAGACCTAACCGTTATACAATGAGTTAACAATTATTGCAACAAATAATAATATAATAAATACATCATTCGCATGCAATGGATAACAATAACAGAGCATTAAGTACATCGTTGTACTGCTGTTGAGTATTCTTTTTTTTTTCGAACTGACTACGCTATTGACCTAGCAAGATCTTAACAGCTTCACCGAACTACTAAGGCGAGCGCTTAAGGCACTCAGCTGATTTTATTTGGGCAACTAGCTCAAGGGTGCACGGCACACCTCGGCTTGGCAGTTGCCTGTTACATGCAAACTCGCGACCTATTTTAGCTAACCTAGCTAACTATTCATATATGTTTGAATTGTTGAGACGCATATGTGTACCAAGCATACACGCCTCAACATGATAACATGAGAATAGAATGAGAATAGGAAGATATATTTCTATTTTCTTTTTTTATGTCATAGGAGGCAAACGAACAAATGGGTCACCTGATGTTAAGTGATCACTATCGTCCATAGATACCAGCAATAATAGGACAATAGCGTAGTCTGTTCGAAATAAAAATCTATGGTTTCTTCAAGATGGCTTCCTTCACTAAAAGCTTCAATTCATTGGTAAGGTGTCGTACTTACATTAGGAAAAGATAAAGCTAAAAAAGTTACGAATTAGTTCCATAAAATAATGACTGTTTATTTATTTTATTACATAAATATTCATATTTATTAAATACAAAAAATCAACTAGGTGCTTGAGCGGTGTATTTGGCGACATTTATCAAAGGGCGTAACACTAATAAAACAAGTGGTGTACAAGATAGGGTTGCAAATGTTTTTGAGTATTTCGTTAATAGTGCAATGTTCGTGTTTTGCGGCACCACGACAACAATCAGGTTTACCCTCTGCCTACAGATGTTGTTTCACATCAATAATCATGATAAATTATTTATTTTATGAGACATGGCCGATCTCTTACACAAGTAATAACATATATTTATATAGTACATACAAAACTTCAATAAAGACAATGAGACACTTCGATAGCTGAATCAGCGAAAAGGGCATATAACGAAATCTGGAATACAGCCAAATACATCATAAAATCAAAGTGATATTTATATACACAGCACTAAAAGTTACAAACACTCTTGTACAATACATTGAAAAGAAAATCATTGTGTCTTCTTTTAGGCAATTTATTAATACAGTATCTACGTCAATGCTTAGCAAATTAGAATAGCAAATAGTTACGAGTTCATTAATTTACAAACAATCAATATGCATCGTATACGCAACCTTGCTCGTACGTAGAGCGCTTACTGACCGGTCGACCTCCGCGCTCTGGCCCATTGTCGACTGCGATTCGATCAACAAAAGATCGAAATTAGGCCAGAGCGCCGCCTCCTCCCTCCATTACGTATTACACAAATGCAAAAAGAAACAAAATAAAATGTAAACTATACATATATACACACACTATGTACATGTAACTTATATGGTAAATTATAAATATGCAATACTGTATGCTAATCATTGTCGTACCAAATGCCATTAAATTAAAGTTGAGGTCTAACAACTAACTTTTCGTAAAAAGATTGCAGAAAAAATATGTTACATAGGTATACGTTTTCGATTCCTCCGAATGTCAATTTTCGAGTGATTTGATCTAAAATAAAAACTGGGCCTGTGAAAATACATTTGAAAAACTTATACGTTATATATTTTGTTTTTATTTTGCATATAATTTGAATTTAAAAATTTCTTTCACTACTTACTGTAGTCGCAATAAAACGTGTTATAGAGATCCGCTTTTCCCAACGTATTCGGTTTTTTTTATTATTAATATGGCGGTTAATACATAATGTTTCACACATGAAGATTTATATATATTTGGCATACAAGGATTATTCACACAGACAGAGGTGACAAAGTTCAACCATAAGGGTTATTAAAAACCATTTTAAGAAATAGATAATTTGTACTATATTGACTGAATTTATAGTTTAAGCTAGAAAGCCTTATTCATAAACAGAATCGTATGAAAACATTGATATTATAATATACTATGGTTACTTTGCTAAGGCTTGAATATGACTGG
Source organism: Antheraea mylitta (assembly GCA_014332785.1). Taxonomy (NCBI): domain Eukaryota; kingdom Metazoa; phylum Arthropoda; class Insecta; order Lepidoptera; family Saturniidae; genus Antheraea; species Antheraea mylitta. Next base: position 14,206,903 of record JACEII010000008.1, on the reverse strand, counting down.
TATGTAATCCAAATTAAATATCTTGTAAATGATATCTAGTCGCTTCTGCTATCGCTTCATACTTGCGGAATACGTAATTAGTGCACGAGTAAGTCACCAGCAACGATTACTCACGCAAACACTATAAAGTACGTTATTAAATCACTCACAATTATTTTATACGTTGGTTTGCCAACTTTTTATTCCGCGATTTTACTATAACTCCCTCAATTCGTGGAAATGATTCAGTAATATTTTCTGTTGTGTTTCGTCGCTTTTTTCTGATTAGCAACTGAATTTTAATATCTAGATATGACAAAGGATTTGATACATCAATAAAATGACAATAAAAAATGCAAAACATAAAAAACGCTTATGTTTCATAACTCTTATGTGCTATAACATGATTGTTAGATTTATCTCGATGATATAATGTTATCTCTAGAATTATTTGTATGTAAAAAAATTGTTTGGTTAAGGAGTATACATCAATGAGGGATTATTTAGATTTCATCCGAAATGGACGACTTATTGGGAAGAGTCCTTTGATATAGATGATGTTTGTATTGGTTGTTGTTACGATATTTACCTATATTAAAATATTTGAGAAGACAATGTCATATGACACCTTAAGTAAGTTATAATGTTTACAATCTTTAATAACAGTTGATTAATTGTTGCAAAATAATTTAGTAAAAATTGTAATGTTTCTATTAGGAAAAAAAAAACGTTAAAGAGTTTTAATAAATAACAGTGGTTTCTATCGAATATGTTTGTAAATATTAAAATATTACTGTATAGAATAAATTCTATTCATATGATGAAGGTACACAGGATAGTTTAGAGTTTGTTCTAAAACCTTTCATATTGATAATTTCACGGCGTATCTTCTAAATACTTGAATAATAGAATAATGAATGAATAAAATTAATGATTGACAAGTAGAATGTACTAATAAAATATCGTTTTTAAACACTTTTTACCTGTGTTTATACCACATTTGCTGCAAATGTTAAGATTCCATTATAGAAGAAATAGTATTTCTATAGTGATAATATCCTCTAAATACTTAAATAGAATTGAATAAACAATGACTGAAATAAATGATTTCAAAGTAAAATGCACTAACCAAATATTGTTTTTAGTACCTACTTTTTAATTTCGACCATCTATCATTGAAGTGTTGTGATCCATCTGGTAGCCAATTTAACTAGAAAACATATTAACATAATATCTGCAAATGTAAGTCATTAATATCTAATCACCGTTACCAGAAACTGACTGACATAAGTACCTATATTAATTTTAGCGTGCAAAACGGTAAGCTATCTTGTATACTTCGACAGATAAAATGCTAACGATAACACGACTAAAATAAATTGTATATCAGATCGCGTGTAAGCTGTTTGACGAAATACAGAACGTCGAAGTTTTAATCTAACCTAGCAATATAACATCGATTTTAGATTATGATTTATACATTTATAACACGATATTTGATTGATTTTTGTCATTGAACGACTCTACTTTGTTAAAAACAGAAGTCATTGTGTCTAGAGTATTTGATATCATTTAATATAATGTCCATATTTCTAGTTAAATTTAAATATCTAAAATTGATAGGAATAAATTAATATTCCAAATCAATCGGTCATTTTGTAATTGTTGAGTGAATGTGACTTTTAACCATAGTCAATATTAGCGCAGCAATGTCAATGACTGTACCGTAGTTTAGTAGTCCGGTGAAGCTGTTAAGACCTTGCTGGGTCAATAGCGTAGACATTTCGAAAAAAAAAAAGTACCGTAGTTTAAACGAATCACGTCGCGTAGAAAACGTCAGCGCCTTAGTAAACCTTCTTAATATAAGGTTGAATAGATTCTTTCCATAAGTAACCAAATAATCTTTCAGAATTTGTCCCGTATATCGTATGGGACAATAGTCTTTATTTGTATTCTCAACAAAAAACGATTTATCTTTCCGTAATGTTTCCTTGGTTATCTGGTTATTTTCGTGGTCAGTTGGAGGGCGGGAGCGCGCGCGATACGACGCCCGACAGAGCGATAACTGCTTACTCATTGTTTTGCATCGTATCGCTTAATTTTGTAACTATTGCATTTCTTTTACAAATAAAAGTGATTCTGGCTGTTACGTAGCCCATTTTGAACTGTGTAAATAATATTTGTTCACTGTATTTACATATCCTGTCACAGGTACGCGTGTTCGTCATTTTACTTATTTAATACTATTGTTTGTATCTTAAAACACGTAGATAATGTTATTTATTAACCTATATACTGTACGAGAGATGTTCAGTAATTGAGTATTAGCAAAACTTGGAAAAAGTGACGGCGGGCGCCAAATCTTATTTTTGGCGCGAGATCTTTGACATGCATTCAACAAAGAAGCGTTGTCGTTTTTTCTTATCGGCATTTCCATAGTTACTTTGTATGAAAATTTCCATAATAATTTTTGATTACTTTTTTATATAAAGTTACCTTTTAATACGATACTTTATTTTTTATATGCTTTATGCTACAAAACATGTTTTTCGTTCTCAAACAATACATAAATAACAAAAACAATAAAATGTCTGACATATATGTAGTTGATAAGTAATATCTTCATTGTTTTGTTGTCTGGAAAAACACATAAATCAATAAGTACATTTATTATATTTGTTATTGGTCTCTACATTTTTTTAATATTATTTACTATTTACATGGTTTAAATATTTACAAAATTAAGTCATAGAAAGAATGCATTCAGCTTAAAAAACAACTTTTTGAATAAATTTATTTCACATACTGCTTGCAACATATGCGTTATCTAGTTGTTGCAATGGACGTTCAGTATAAATCTATATGAAGTTATATTTCAAAATATATAATAATAACATCCTTGTTGGACATAACTTGAGAACTAATTTATAAATAATGTTTATGTACTTTATATCTGAGAAAGTCTTTATTAGAGTAATGAAGGAATGCAAAACAATTATCTCGTCGCTATACCAAGGGAATATTTGTATCAATGGCACATTTCTCCGCAAAACTTGGCAAGTGTGTGAAGTCACCGAAACGCTCCCCAGTATTCGCAGTCTTTTTTATATTATTTGTTATATTCTTATAAAATCTGGCTTCCTAATCATCTATTTCGCAAGATCAAAGTAGCGACTAATTAAATACCTGCTTCCAAATGACTAATCCGAACTATGTGTAATTGATAAATGTACATGTAGGTGTATTGCCTAAAGATTTACAACAGGCATTGTTTACTAAGTCGTCCCTTTAAATCACCGCTTTAAAATTAGAACCTTTTTTTCATTATTATTTATTTATTATTTACAACAAAGATATTGTAAATTGAGTACAGTCCACCAGATTAGGCCGCCCTCGGTAGCGACTCAAGCCTAAGTTCGATCCCTCGGTAGAGAGCCCTTAAGTGCGTTGCTTGCGCGATACAGTGACACAAAAACTTACATCACTGTTACAATACTACATGATCACCCCCACACACGTGCACGCTTACACGCTTACACATAAAGTGGAAGGGTTTTATTTTTCCCTTATCGAACTGAAATAGTTTAGAAAAAATATCCGACACAAAATACATATAAGAGTTGTCGAGGTATGTGTACTTGGTACACATATGTTTCAATAACTCATATAAGTATGAATATGTAGCTTAGCTCAGATAGGTTGCGAATTGCATGTATCAGGCAACAGCCCAAGCCGAGGTTTGCCGTGCACCCTTGAGCTAGTTGCCCAAATAAAATCGGCTGACTGCCGCAATCGCTCGCGTTAGTAGTCCAGTGAAGCTGTTAAGACCTTGCTAGGTCAATATAGTAATCAGTTCGAAAAAAAAGAGTACAGTCCAATTTAATATTATAGGATTTAAAACCTACGTCAAACCTTGCATAATTACTGACATGAACACCATCGGTGTTATTACATATAGTTAGTTTAATACGTATTAATTACGTATTTAAAAGGTTTCGTACTAAATGCACCGCGATCGCTCGAGGTAAGTTCACGATATCCTTTTTGTAAAGTCTAACCTAAATTAACGAAAGTGAGACAAAAGATGGCGAATATTCAGCGTGCACGGTGCATTTAAAACGTAACCTTTTTGAAGCAAATGTTCAATACGTATTTAACTTTTTTGTAATAACACCGCTAATGTTCACAGCATTGAGAGATGCGTACAAACTTGACCGTAAAACAATTCAGTTATATGGCTTCATAAGCAACAGATTAATAAACTATAACAGATATACCTAAAAGAGTTGGTACAAATAGAAGAGTTTCTTTGTAAGTATACAAAAATCATCTAAAATTATCATAACAATACGCTCCTTTGTTAGAAATTTTAGCTATTCATTAACATCGCTTTGTATTCAGGAATCAACTTAAAAGGGAATATTAATTTACATTTAAATTACTTGAATGGAGATTAAATCCCCGTTTAAGTGAGCATATTGAAGCGGCAAATACTTAATGGCTTTCAAGTTTTGACGTCCAAAACTAATTCTATGTTCTATAGGTATATTCTATACTCGCCTCTGCTCGCGACTTCGTTCGCGTGGAATAGATACACTAACACGCAGCAGTTCTCAAAAGAAAAAAACATCCCGATTTTGTAATATTTTTCACCTGTGTTCCGCTCCTATTAGTCTTAGCGATGAATGAGCTATATATCACTGAAATAATTATTCAAATCGGACCCGTAGTTCCCGAGATTACCCCCTACAACGTCACAACATCACAACGTCATAAACTCACTAACTTTACCTCTTTATAATATTAGTATAGACTAGTACAGATTAAATAAACAATATGCGTGATTAATTAGATAGTAATAAATCATACATAATTAATAAATCACAATGTTAAACAAGCCATTTAATTTTACTAGAAATCGATCTTAATATGTCACTATCGCGTTTCAATTGTACCTAAAATAGCTAACAATTTTTATTATTTTATTTAATAATTAAAACAGTGTTCTAATTCTATAAACATAAACTTATACGACATGAACACAATTATATAGTTAAGGTATATATTTATGTTTATACTAGCGGGCCCGGCGGACGTCCAGTTGTGAATCTAAACCATTCTCGGATCAACTGGAATGGAATACGCATACAATATTTCATCAAAATCGGTCCAGCCGTTTAAAACGAGTTCAGTGACATACACACGACAGAAGAATTTTTTTTTTAACTTTATTTTCGCAATTCACTCTTTCAAATTATTACTGCCATTGTCACGTACTCAATAATATTACAAGCCTCGTACGATCATTTCAATATTAAGCGTCGTGTGAATCAATATTCTAACAAGATGGTGGATCCCTTGTTAAAACCTTCCAGGGAGTTTTTATGGCATCTCAGAATTTCATGCTCCGTGGTATTATTTTCCATTCACTTCACTTATACAATATAACTAAATTACGTAAAACATCACCAAACTTACAAAATATAGAGTCAAATGATACAAAATTATGAATAAAAAATAAATTCCACTACATGACAGACAAAAAACCCGCCAAAAACTCCTAAATTTATACATAAAAATAGTTAATGTTTTATTTTCATAATCGTTTTCAAGAAATAAATCATATAGGTTCTATTAAAATAAATGACTTCTAATTACGTACACTCAAACAATATATATATATATATATTACAGCTTTTCTGCAATATGTTTTTAGTAGTTACACCAGTTTGGGCACAAATTTAACTCTCTGATTTCCATATTATTCCAGTGTAATAATAAATAAAAATAATAAATCCGACGGTTTAATGAACGTTAGTCATGGCTGACGACTTAGTTTTCACATATTGCCTACCGTTTTTCTATTTATCAAAGATATTATGACAAAAAATGCCTTATTTCGTTGAAATTTAATCTTAAAAAATGAGTCATATTATATGACTTCAGTATATTACAGACATATTATTCCAGGGCGATTCGACGGTTTAATGAATACTAGTGGGCGCCTAGTGGTCGACTTTCGACCATAGTTCATGTATCTCTTAAAGTTTGAACTTTATTAGGGTTCTTTTGTCAAAGGGTATACTTCTATAATCAAAGGTTTTCGTCATAGCTACTCAGTTATTGACCATTTTTTTTATTATATGAACTAATAAAATCGACGTCTAAATAACAATTAAAACTACTTAAATTTGAAACAAAAAAAACAGGCGATTATGTATGGCTCTCCAATGCGAAGTAAACATAACTATACGAAAATAAAGAAATATATCGCAACTCATGACACAATTTTCAATTTATTTTGCTCAACACCATGGATCTTTCTGGGAAATATTAAATTAAATGTATTCTGTACATTTTGAGGAATAGTGATATGGCCCCAGTATCATCATTTGGAAAAGTAATGGATACACAATAGAATCATATGGTTAATCCAAAACTAAGATGTTTTTAATACTATCATAAACTTTCGAAAATCAATTCGTTTTTGTTCAAAATTCATCATCAACTGTACTAAATATGACTGCTACATCAGATGGAACTGAATCATTGTAACGGCGGAGATCTAAGTCATAGATTACTTTTCTTAGCAAACACATTTTCTAATTTTGATTTTACAAAGTATTTTTTGGCTGGTTTTTTCTTTGAATCATCATTTAAAGTGAGTTCACCACGAAAAAATACTAAACATTAAAATATTGACATTGACTTTGGTAGTATTGCTTTACTTTTATGACAACATCAAACAATGTCACTACTAAAGAAAAACAGTCTTGTCACCTAAAAAATTTGACATTCAATAAGACGAAACATAATAATTATTATTTCAGTGTTTCTATAAATTTAATAAAGATACATTATTTATAAATTATTTATTAATGAATATTATAAATTTACACACTATATTATTATAAAATTAACCTACAATTTGACCAGTTCATTTAAAAGGCATGTAAGAGACGCAACATCAGTTATGTTAAAAATATTGAAAAGGTAGGTAATTGGATCGTAACAGTAAAGTGAAAGCTCTGTCAAACTGTCTTTTTCATTTACATGTGTGTATATGTCGTGTAAAATTCAAGCATTTGTGTGAGTAATGCTTATTTTAATTAATTTAATGTACTTCTAATGTATTGTATATAAAATAAATAGCTTTCTGTAATTGTCCGTCATATAAACTTAACTATGCCAAATTTCAAGTTCACCCGTTCACGTATTAATATATAGATAAGTTACAGCCGACCACTTAGTTTTCACATATTGTCTACCTACATACATTACATTATACATTATTTATCTATTTATCAAAATATGACAAAAGATGCCTTATTTTGTTGAAACTTAATCTTAAAAAATTAGTGATATTAAATGACTTTACTATATTACAAACATATCATACCAGTGAAATCCGACGGTTTAATTAACATAGGTTACAGCCGACGACTTTTAACATATTGCCTACTGATTTTCTATTTATCAAAGATATTATGAGAAAAACAGCCTTATTTTGTCGAAATGTAATCTTTAAAAAGTAAGTGATACTATATAAATTTACTATATTACTACATATTATAAAAGAAAGTCCTCTACCACGTCCGTCTGTTTGTCTGTTCGCGTTAAACTCAAAAACTACTAAACAGATTTTCATGCGGTTTTCACCAGTAGATAAATTGATTCATGAGGATCCATCATCAGGGCGGGACAACGTCCGCCGGACTCGCTAGTTACAGATATTTTGCCTTTACAAAACGATATCTATAAACAAACATGGATTTAAAATCGGTCGCAAATTAAAAGTACCTGCATGTTCCAAAATTTTTTGTTACGATATACAAATAACATTACTAAATCGTCACATTGCATACGTTGGATTTTATGTTATAAAAAACAAGTATAAACTGACGACAAAGTAGTAACACGTTTAAAAACCAGAAATATTTTGCTTTCACAGAAGAATAAATATTGCCAAAAATAATACATTTCAATTAACTAATTTGATTTTGAAATGTGGCATGTTGGTGATTTATAATGAAATCATATATTTGATTAACAAGTTAGATGAACACTAGAACCATGTCGTAATGAAGAGTCGGCCATATCCCTGAGGAAATCCGGGTTTAATGAAATTGCTAGACTAGTTTTATGATGAGTTGGACACTAACAATATAATATTATTATAAAATGAAACTTTGGATAATGCGTATTTGTTTTTCAATTAGGCATTGAATTTTCTTTCATAGCTCGTTAGGTTTTTTATTAAACTTAAGAGATGTTGTTTTCTTTGTGTTGCTTAGAACATAATGAGCCGACTATTTCTCCTGTAAGAATTTCAAATTCAAAAACATTTATTGTAAAACTAAACTTTGATTCAGATATTGAGTAGATTAAATTCACGTCAACTACCAAGGGATTTTCACAAAACTTTCACGAAGCTATTTAACTTTAACGATATTAAGTTACTAAATCATAATTATAGTATCCTAGCGGGCCCGGCTGACGTCGTCCCGCCCTGATCATAAAAAAAATCCTTGACACATTATATACCAAAACCTTTCTCATGAATCACTTTATCTACTGGTGAAAACCGCAAGAAAATCGGTTCAGCTGTAGTCCAGTGAAGTGGTTAAGACCTTGCTAGGTGAATTGCATAATCAGGTCGAGAAAAAAAAAACCCGGTCAGTAGTTTTTGAGTTTATCGCGAACAGACAGACAAACAGAAATGGTAGGAGCCTTTGTTTTTTTTTTAAGTAAATAATGATAATAATAATAAAAAGAAGGTAAACATATGTTTTTTTTTTGAAGAAAAACTAACTTGAAACGAAATATCTCGTAATTATATTTCAAAGTTATTATTTATATTTGAAAATGCAACGCAGAATTTCATGTAAACCAAACCATGATTTTTTTCTCTTTTCTGAAGCTACCGATTTACATTTATATAGATATATCACGATGTTGCTCGTAACTAAAAATATTACTAGAAAAGAACGCAATAACCTTTCGGTTTTTTTTTTCAAACTGACTACGCTATTGACCCAGCAAGGTCTTAACAGCTTCACCGGACTACTAAGGCGAGCACTTAAGGCACTCAGCCGATTTTATTTTGGCAACCAGCTCAAGGGCGCACGGCACACCTCGGCTTGGCTGTTGCCTGTTGCATGCAAAATCGCGACCTATCATAGCTAACCTAGCTAACTATTCATATATGTACGAGTTGTTGAAACGTATATGTGTACCAAGCATACACGCCTCAACAACTCGTCCATATATTTATTATCGGAAATTGAGAGTTTTTCAGTTGGATAAAGGAAAAAAAGTAAACCCTTCCACTTTCATGTGTAAGCGTGTAGGCGTGCACGTGTGTGGGGATGATCATGTAGTGTTGTAGCGGTGATGTATATTTGTGTGTCACCGTATCGCGCAAGCAACGCACTCAAGGGCTCCCTACCGAGGGATCGATCCTAGGCTTGAGCCGCTGCTGTGGGAGGCCTAGTCGGGTGTGCGGGAGCGTAATTAATCCCCAGACCACGGCGGTATGATCTGTGGTTACGCGGGCGTGGGCGTGAACACGCTCTGTTTCGAGGGACAGGCTGGTACTGATCGTTCGCTGACGTGATTGAATCAGGAGGGTCGGTAAAAATGTGTCGCGGACGTCTTTTATAACACGCAACATTAGGTACGGGTTCATAGTTTGCGGCGGATAATAAAGATAATATATTGCAATAAAATATAACAATAGGTTTTTTTAGAGTAAGTACTTCAACAAATAAAATAAACATTTACAGGGTCAAGAAAGTTACTGATGTAATAAAATAACTCGTCGATCTTACTTCGACCTCTTATCGCGTATTGATAAAGAGGTGCCATAGATATCCGTTCAGAAACAGCTCGGAAGATATTACACCAAGTAATCTGTCATATATTCTAATAATATAATTTAAATATATGCATATCCTATCAAATAAAAAACAATAATTAGCCAAATACGTGCAGAAATTCTGAAGCCGTTCTGAAGTCATGCCTTTACATACATTACGGATGGAACGACACAAAATGTCATAAATTTTTTCGTATCATTGAAATAGATTTTAGAGAGTGCAAAAAAGCTTAAGGACACAGGAGCGTATCCAACAAAGCAAATATTAATTCATTTTCATTCCAAGTAAAACGTTTGATGATATCCAGTTTGTTTATTTTTCCTTTTTATTTAAACCATTTGATGTGTTTACACAATATATAAATTATTCTTAAAAACCAAGTAGTCGTATGAAAATTGATTGTTTTTAGTTTATATTCCCTTTTTTTATTAACGTGGGGAAATCCCTAACGGATATGCCACCCTCCCGGGGGAGAGGGTGGGTTATGTCCGACTCGCACGGCCTAAACCCCACGGTGTACCGACAGACCGTAGTGTTGGGGCGGCAAGGGATCGTTCTAAGCTATTCCCCTTAGATAGCCGCCCCAACGGTCCGCCCGGCGGAAGGTGGCCGCCGGGCTTCTACCTATAGAGAGGCAGCTAGGTACACACCAGCTGCCTCCCCTCGTCCGCCGTACCTGTGCAATAAGGGGATGAGCCCCCCAACTACATCCCCTCAGGTCCGGCTACGGTGGCAGGAGGAGTTGGGCAAAGCGCCACCTCCTCCTGCCAGTCCTCCGTTGGCGAAGAAGGCCACTGCGCCGCCGTCTCCGCCGAACTCATGGCAGGCGGTGGTCGGCTCCCTGCGAGCGATCTGGTGCAGATACCACCCGAAACAACCGTGTCCGACCAGCCTGAACGACAGGGAGCCCCACTCTCTCCCAAACCCATTTTTTTTTATTTATTTGTTACCTAGTCTCTCTAGTAAAGATATAACAATATGTTGTCTGGATATAGCTGTCAAAATTTCTATAGCTAACAGTAATAACCTTGTTATAATCGATATAGCTGTTTCAGAGATTATTCCGAACAAATAGCAGATACTTCAGTTTCTGTTATACGTATAGATTATTTATTAACAACACCCCACACGCAAGAGTGAAATGATCGAGATAAATAACAGATAACCTAAAAATCATACTGTAGCTTATCAACAAATCACATGTCTCTTGAACGGAATTGTATTATCAATGTGATCGGCGTGAGGCAATGTTATCGATCGATCCTTTTATACTCCCCTCGTGAACTCGCTCCATAACTTTGCTGAATACAAGTCGTCCGTTAAATTTGGCAAAATAATAAAACTTTTTGTTCTTGAAGTCGAAGGTTACGCTTTAAGTTGCCTTATTATGAACATATTCGTTATTAATTTAACGTTATACATTATTGAAATGTTAGTATACATTTTTTATTGCACTACATAGTGACTATATTGCACCTGATCACAAGCAAAGTTCAATCCACAAAACGGTAACTATCGAGGAATTGTAACAATCTATCATTTCTTAGCTGTCACACCAACTTACAAGTCTCTCAGCAGATGACTATGCATTAGTGAATCCCAGATCGTGGCAATTCAAAAGAATGAACACTGTGCAAGCTTAACACGACTGTAACAAACTAGAACTGCGAGCAATTAGTTTACGTCAAGTGTTCGTGTAACCATACATGGCTAGCGGGCACGGCGGACGTTGCTCCGTCCTGATAATAAAAAAAATCTACAAATTACATACACATACTTTCTTTATGGATCGCTTTATCTACTTGTGAAAACTTCATGAATATACGTTCTGTCGTTTTTGAGTTTATCACGAACAGATAAACAAAGAGACAGACTTGACAAAGGACTTTGTATAGTAATATGCAGTGATATTATTACCGTAGATCTCTGCAGTACAAACGTTATAATCTTACTCACATAAAGTCCATACATTTATTTACTAGTACAGACTAGATATATATTGATCTATATGTTACATATATACGATTGTATAATTCCGTTTGAATACTAAATATATATAAGCGCAACAAATGTAAACGTATCACCAGACAGATGTAAACCACGAGGAGTGATGATCACCTTCCGGTCGAAAACCCCTCTTATCCTACCCTCAACGGTCATAATTTTTTTACATAGTAATAACATTTCAGCAATGTTTCTAATTAAATTCAAAGGCTTGATAAATCAAATCTTAACTATTATACCTAAACCTTCATCAACGTTTATAAAATAGAAGTTAATTCTTTAAATAATTAGGTAAATCTAGATACAAATACAATATAGACAATTCTTTATGTTTTGAGCAGGTATGCCTTGGCGTATAATTCTCATCAGTTTTACTTGAATACATTATTGGGGCATATTTATCCTGACACATTATAAAAGAAACGTCCTTCTGTTTGTTCGTTATTGCACCTTATGAGTAGGAACCCACTGAACAGATTCAAATATTTTTTTAACCGACGAAAAAACGGAGAAGGTTCTCAATTCGTCGCGTATATATATATATATATTTTTATGTATAATCACGCATAACCTTTTACAGTATAGTCCGATTCTAAAAATTCTTCTTTTATTGGAGAGGGTATACTCCCAAGTAGGTCTCATTTAAATTTGGGAAAAAAAATTCAACCCTAAGGGTATGCAAATCGAGAATGATTGATTATTCACACACTGATTATATCTATGACCGCGCATATCTTTAGACAGAATAGTCCGAATTAAATTTATATCCTTTGATTTGAAAGAATATACCCAAAAGTTGGTCCCATATACATGTAAACATGAAAAAAGCAACACCAAGGGTAGGAAAACAGGGCATGATTTATAATTCAGCTTCTGAGTTGTGTATTACAAATAAATTAACCATGTAGTAATTAGTAAGTTCATAGCCACAAAAAATTATAAAACAAAAACTTTTTAACGAAAGATTAAACCGCCGAAAAAACTGAAAAGCAAAAAATAATAATCCTTTTACTTTATTCATCTTAATAACTAAGTTCTTAAACTAATGTAAGTATACCTAAGAAATTTTGAGTCGGCGGCAAACAACCAATGAACAATGATCACTAGATTACTTAAATCCACACAAATAACAAAATCAAATTAAAAATGCAATGTGAAATCTCCAGCGGTAACGTGTGTGCCCGTTCGGGTTGCTTCGTAAGCGCTCGGCATGCAAGGGGTGTGTCACGCTGCCTTACGTAATTAATTAATTTGATTGTTTGGCGCCGACTTACAATTACTTAGGTATACTTACATTCGTTTAAGAACTTAGTTATTAAGATGAATAAAGTAAAAGGATTATTATTTTTTGCTTTTCAGTTTTTTCTGCGGTTTTTAAAAAGTTTTTTTAAACTACAGATGTATACTGTAGTCATGTTTTTTTATATTAAGATATTAATTATTTGATCATAATTAAATTAAATAGGCACAAGTAAATTTAGAATATATTCTATTACAATATTTTACGTAAACTGAGAAACTTTATTGAATGTAATACAGCACACCAAATACTAACTTTTACATTTAAGTCATGGTGACCGCGTTTACATGATAAGGCAACTAATAATGTTAAACAAAGCATACAAACATGAACCTTAATAGAATTACATCTTACAAATACAACAAACATTGTAGTTGCGTTCATTTTTGACGAATGCACGTAAGAAGTGCATCAAAAGATCAAAATATATATCAAAATTGTTTGTTTCCAGATATCAAAATTGTTCACATATTAAATTACATAACTGAGTTGTCATAATTATTTCAAACCGTATAAGTATACTTACGATTATTGTACAGTTATTACTTTATTTATATTCTCAGTATAGGTCAGTTGTGGATAACCCCGACTTTTACGCGCATACATATTCGCAAACCATATTTTTGATTGAAGCGATCCATAAATCACGTTTATCGAATCTTGCGTTATATGAATAGTCACAATCGTGTGACCCTGTGTGATACAATTCTAGTTATTTTATAATTTTAACTTCAAAAATTATGAAGTATTATGTTGGTCCAGCGATAAAATGACGTCTATGTAGAAGTGTGACGTCATCCATAGTGACGTCATGGTTTTGATTTGATCGATCAATCCACCAATAAGAATCGAATAAAACATTAACCGATACAGAAACACAACATTGACTATAGTTACTACAAATTATCCGTAGATGTGTCTAGCCCAACTGTCTGAGCGAGTATGCCTAGCATATAGTCATCAGTCGCCATTTAAGGCATCAAGATACATAAACAGCCGATACCTCCAACCAATGGCGTCTCACATCGTTTTCAAAATTATTTCTATATTTCTTTTTGAAGCTTTTTTAATAAAATTAGTCGCCGCAATCTTCTCGCTCGCTGTACTGCGAGCGGGGAATACGTGCCAGGGTTGCCCCTATAACGGTGGCTTCTTTCTCCTCCCGCATCAACGGAAAGTTCTACTATTTGTTATTCGCCCTTCACTCCGATGGGCGATCGTGGCTACTTTGAACGCCATCTGGTGGTGGTTTTGGTAGCTAGGTCTTCCTCATTATCTATTTCCCGAGGACTCATTCTGAGAGGCCTAGCCATCGATTTTTTGCAGTATATGCAGGGATTTAATATTTTAGTTAATCGTTACAGTTACAGTTTTAACATTTCAGATTTATACATGTGACATTATGAAGTATATGGCTCGTACTGTCTCTACCTACACACAATGTTGCACTTTGTTGACCATCTTTCTGCAGGATAAAGTGTAATAGAGTTTGTGGAGTGCACTTTCATCATTAATCACTCGCCACAATATATTTAATTAAATATGTAAATATTAGTGATATTATTAGCAAATCTGAAAAAAGTGCAAATAAATCATAAAAGGTTGAGTATTATGCAAAAAATCGATAAACAGGTTTCTTGCAACTTATCATTGGCACAGATCCGATTGAAATAATCAAAGACGTGACCTCAGACGTAAATGTTTGGATTAAGGCTTTGCTGGCGGCAACTTGACAACCACCCACAAATGAAAGGCACGGAATAGCATACATTAGTCAAGCATTTGGTGAATCCACCATTCAAAGTCAAACTTCTAAGAAATTATGAGTAAGATATAGTTGCATAACAATTTGCTTCTATATAAGTATATAGGCGATCTAGATAATCTAAATTGTAGGTATTTTGTAGCACAAGGTAACCGTGTTTTCGGTATTAGGTGTTAGAATATTAAATAGATTTTTGTAACTAGTTAATGTTTTTTTTTTCGAACTGACTAGGCTATTGGCCTTGCAAGGACATTACAGCTTCACTGGACTACTACGGTAAATGTAATGTTTTTATATACATATCTAATATATAAAAATCTCGTGTCGCGATGTTTAGGGTCGAACTCCTCCGAAACGGCTTGATCGATTTGTATAACATTTTAAATGTATATTATTGGGTAGGCATGAGATAAGGTCGTCAAGTATAATTTATATCTCTAGGTGATTAAAGAGTCCCTATCCACTATTTTTTTTGGGTTTTTCTTGTATCTGTTATCAATGAATAAAACCCCAAATTTTCACCACCCTAACCCTCTCGTCTCATTTTTTATTCGTGATTTTAGTAAATTTGTATGAACAATATCCAAATTTAACGGTCGTTCGTATTTCAAATAAAATGATATTGTTAATGTTACTGAATGACAGATGGCGCTACATTCGCATCATTGAAATTTCTTTCTAATATGCGTAAGTCATTTATTAATCCATCTAGGTATGAGTCCCACAATTATATGGTTTCACAAATGCAAACGGTGGGACTCGCTGTAATCGGATCCCAGAATTTTATGATGTTTGGAATTTGGAATTACAACAGGAACCGGTTGGTAACCGATTTTACGCTGACGAAGTTGCGCGGGTCAGATAGTCAATATATATTCTTAATTTAAATTCACACTTTGTTAAAGCCCACAGCAATCATATCACAATTACACCGTACTAGGTTACGGATTTTTACAAAAAGTAATTAAACAGTAATCTCGCAAACATCTATAGGTACTACAAGAATTTGTGAAAGTTGTGTAATTATCCAGATTTTAATACATTATCATTGTTGGTATACATTTACCTATACAAATTTGTAAGGTAGGTTAATCTCAAAAGATATCCTCCGACAATATGATTTTTGGAAAAATACTAAACCATATTGTAAAACACTCTCAATGGTTCTGATTACTAATAATCTATTTTTATCTCACAACTTTATGTTTTATATATGTAAATAATGTATATAATCATTCAAAAACAATGTTTATATTTGATTCGTGTGTTATCTATAACATTCTAATGAGGGAATGTATAACTACGTTGAACAATATACGATATATACAATTTATAGTATAATATCGTAAGTTGTTACGTAACGCGTGATAAACAAATTCATAACATTATCTTCGAAGGCGTATGTTTCATTATTTGTAACAAACACGTTACAAATTTCGATGAACCAATGTATTGCTTTAAATAATGTCACATGTATTTTCATGTATTCAGACGATTTTGATAGAACATTTGAGGAAAAAAATTAGTATACCCCTACAGTCCCTAGAACACTAATGGTTTAAATACAAACGGATGTAGATTTTATGGATGCACGGGTCTACAGACAATTTGGCAGTATAAGTTGATGATGATGATGGCCTCTTGGATATTTGCAAGGAGTTTTTGTGGCATCTCAAAATTCACCCTCCTTAGTATTATCACCCACCTACTTCACTTATGCACAATAACCGAACTGTGTAATGTGAAATGCCCCAATATTACAAAATATAGAATAAAATAACACTAGACTACGAATACAATATAAAAGCTACTAAGATCCCACCAAAAACTCAACAACAATTTATTTACTGAGATTTATTTATTTATTTAATCGTACGGCTAAAATTGAGTAATACGTTGAATCGTACTATAATTGGAGATTTAATGCTTTCAGCCATATTAGGGCATCGTCAGGCCTTAAGTTACTCGCATCCGCAGGAAGGTTACCTCTCATCCTTCTGCACCTGCTCTCTGAGTGGTGCTCAAGAGAAAAAACTTTTTAGACGCTGCACTCTTCCACAAATTAATTGAACCTCGTAGCGATAAATGGAATAATACTATTGTGAAAATAAAAAGTCAGCCATGCTTTGGAATCTTACCTTAAATGGCTTTTCTAAAAGCCACAAGACTAGAGATATTGGTCATTCTTAAATGTGAATATCTATGTAAAATTCTTGTAGATTATAAAGTATACGTACTGAATATTCAGGAATCATATACAAAAGACGACCAGGATGTACTGAGATTTATAACCAATATAATCAAATAAACAATCTGTGTTCCATGAGGCCTAAACAGCAAAAATGTGTATCTAATTTCAATGCCAGTTTCATAATTGATAATCTGTGTCATTTTCTGACATATTCATAGCTTATCTGTAAAAATATGTACGTACATCGTGCCCGAACAGAACTTATATCATTTATTACTAAACGAAACTGTGTCAAGATCAACGACTAAGATCTTGAAGCTTGTTTTAAGTAAAAATAAACTGTTAAGGGTTTTCAATTAAAATTTTCATATGTTTACCATACATGCATGTGTACTTAGTATATTTTGTAGTCCGGTGAAGCTGTTAAGACCTTGCTAGGTCAATAGCTTAGTTTGACAAAACAAAATAGTATATTTTTCTAGAAGAGCTGATCGTTCTATACATATTAATGACGAGCGCAGACTAACAAATGTTTAAGCATTTATGCGTCATGGTATCAGGCACATTTTAAGCAGCCATATTTAACAAGACGTAATATATATTGCGTTTGTGATATAAAGAAAAATAAGGTTTCAATATCGATATATAATTGGATTCCTTAAGGAAATACGTAAATTCGTTAACTGAACATTTTATGTTCTGTCATATTTCGTTCAGAGTCTATTATCGTTAGTTCTTGTAATATATTTAAAATATTAAAAAGCTTATTGGAATATGTCGTACCTTTAATTAAAAAAATATTTACATTTTTCGGTTTTTTACCAGAGAGCAAATTAACGTTGCGAAAAGAACACACTAAAACAGCCAATTTAATACGACCACAACTACGAAAATAGTTGACTGTTATTTTTTTATTAACCTGTGAAAAATTTACTTTCCGAAGATACTTAATAGAGTGAAGTAAAATGTACCGAGTTGATGTTTTAATGTTATTTTATATTTAAAATGGTACTTACCATTTTATTATTATTTATATATAGTTTCTTCAGTGCCATTACAACTTAATTCAGTTTTATACTAATTAATATAGTGCGTTATGCTATTACTACATCTGCATTGTAATTGCTTAATAACATATTCTCTAAAAAAATTAATTAACTACGACCTTTTCTTTAATGCTTATTTGAACGACATTCTGCTACAATAATGGTTTTATATTCTATAACGACCAAATAGCAATATAATTACACTACATATCCCTGCTTTTAGAATTGCCTAAAAGCGCTTCATTTATTTTTAAGACAAATTTAAGTTGAACGTGTAAACCCGGTAGAACTCTAAAGACATTTTACCACGAAATTAAATTTTTGAGCTATTGGTTTTAATGAAATTGCAAATTAATAAAATCAACAAGGTTATAGAAATCGTTAAAACTAAGCAACTATCGTAAGGACTAAGATTAGGTTCCTTATTGCCAACTTCTTAATTTGTTAAACTGAGCAATTGCATTACTCTCTTTCATTCACAATCTTTATTATTACTAGTTCTGGAAATTAGCAGATTTAAAAAGACTGTTAAAATGCCGATGTTATAAACATGCCTAATACTTTTGTTTCAGGAACGGGACCCCGTTTGGAAGGAAGATGTTCTGCGTTAACTTAATGAAATTCAGTTATGGCATAGACATCTTAAACCGCAGATAAGCGTCAGAGAATGGTTTATGATCAGAGATAGTTAAAGTACACTTATTTCTTTTATTGTTATCAGAATCCTCCTGTATACTATCCGAGATATATACTATTACTTGTTATACTATAAGCAATATCTCGTTACACAGTGCCTCTATTTTATTGTTATATAAAGTATCGTAAATAAAAAAGATACATATCGTACGACAATACACTTCATAACGTAATTTTAAAATATTTCATAGTTCATATATTAACGGCTGCCTTATAGCTAAATATTTAGTGCCAAATAAAGTTTTAAATAGTAAAGAAAAAAATGTCACACGGAGGGACGAAGAACGCGAGGAACGGGAATGGTGTTCACACAGAGGAGCCAAGCAGAGAGGTCTCGGAGAGTCCCACTCCTCCTCCAGATGGCGGTTGGGGGTGGATGGTTGTATTCGCTTCGTTTATGATACATATTTTCAGTGAGTTTATTTTTTTTATAACAAATACAGTTTTCGTACTGAGTCGCTAACACGCATGTAATCAATAGAACCAATAGCAACAAAATATGCTATATAGCATATATAACCCTGACCACTTTTGTTCCACAAAACATACAGTAATCGACAATTGTACGAATCAAAACTATGATCACGGTTCATGACGGTACTATTCATTTGTTATCACATTCATATAAAGTTAGTACCTATTAATCTATTTTTTTATTTTGTTAGATATTCTTGATTGTAGAGAGCGTTGAAATATAACTATGAATCCGTGTTGTCGTCTTAAAAATGCTCTCTGTATTACATATATAAAATAAGAATCCTTAAAATCTGAGAATAATACCCTTTGGGGATTGAGTCTAGCGACCACTTCAGTATGCGAGCTCCTATACCTAATTTTTATAACAATGACTTTTGTTAGTATATACTTTATTTGTGTAGTCCAGAATTTGAAGGTTGACCTTTTTGACGTCTATGCATATATGATATATCTATAATAGTCTACATTACATACTTATTACAAGGTACACATCCAAAGAATTGAGAACATTCAAAACAAATTCTTAAATATACTCAAACGTCGAGGTATGGTTTTATCGGGGAATAGAAATGAAATCCTGAGGGAATTAAGTATGTTCAGCCTGGAACATAGACGTTCGGTTGCTGATATGCTGTTTTTATATAATTTAATAAATAACAAAATTGATTGCCCATTTTTATTAGAGAGAATTGGTTTGAGAACTATTACGAATCGGACTCGTAATCCTTGAATCTTTCACGAACGCTTAACTAAGTCTAATTATGCCCGTAATTCAGTGTTGAATAGATGTACACATTCATACAATCTTCATGCATCTAATCTAGATATATTCTCTGACAGGAGCGCAGCTTTTAAAAGTAAACTTACGAATCACATTCAATCCTCAATAAACACACACGACTGATACTCAAAAAATCACTATAATATACTACATATATATATATATATATATATACTCACTCAGACACACATACACATACACCTCTTTATTTTTGTTTTTCTTATATGTATTACTTTTATTGAATAAGATGTAGAAAGTCCTAGGTAACACATTGCTAGGGATGTTTATGTATTTTGGTTATTATACAATGGAAATCCCTTGGTTAAACCAATATTGTAATTACTACATATGTATAAATTTGAACTAATTAATTAACTGTTGATTTCTGTATGAATAAATAAATAAATAAATAAATAAATAATTATGTATTTTTGGGTAAGTCATGTATTTTTATATAACAAATATGCAAACCAAAAGAACTATGTTTTTCATAAGCATCTACAAAAGGAATGTAAACTAATTTATTATTAATTAATATGAAATCTATAAATACAGAAAAATTTGATACAAAGATGTAACATATATTAGTAGTAACTATATACGCACTAAGTAAATATTATATTTTACATGTATTTGTTTATACCCAAGTGTATATAATACACAACAGTTACCGAATTCATTCAAAAATCTAGTAGAATTAATATTAAACGTTACATATGTTATCTACATATGTAGTAGGTATGCTAAAAATCGATTACTTAGTTTCTAATATTTCATGCGTTTATAGGCTACGTTAACTACTTGTCACTAGGAGAACTGCCCACTAGATTTCCAATACCAAAACCTATTAGAACTTGTACTAACATGTACTTACACTGTTTACTCTAAACAGATTAATATACCCCAAATGTATACGACTACTTTGGTAAAAATGCGCAGTTTGCTGTTTTCCTTTGTCACAACACACCGTGCCCGTGTTTTTCATTAGGCCTAAATTCAAATTAATCTTTTCACGGTTGCATTTTCGTTCCATTACTTTTTACTGTTTAGAGACCAGCTATACTCAACCTACGGCCCGGCGGGTCTTTGTATTTGACCCACACAATTATACTTTATTTTCAATTATTTAAAATTTCACACGCTGAATCAATTAAATAGATCCCAGGAAACCCGACCGCAATGCGTTCCTTATGATATAAGGGTTATATCAAGCTTGCTTTATTGGACAACCATTTTTCACTACATTAATACGTTGTTAATTTGAAATTACGGTTTTTTATTCCATACCTAAATATTTGTAGTTTGCGGCCAGCTACACCATCAGCGAAACGTGTTTGTGGTCCGTTTAAAAAAAAAGGTTGAGTACCACTGCTTTAGACTAATGAGTAGCTGTAGATAATTTTCTGGTCCATTATTTTATATTAAATTCACTGTTTTCATTACATTTATGACAATGTCATAGGTATATTGGGTTAGTTACACTTTTAATACGATAGCGTTACCACAGAAAGCGGTAGTATTAAATATGTACTTTAATCGGAATAAAATAATAAAATAACTATGTAATCCATACTTTACCAAACGTTTAGTTAGCATAAGAATATACTGGTTTATTTGTATAATATAAACAAAAAGTATTATGTGAACATATAATCTTTTTGTTGACTTGATATAGTAATTCTTACTTTGGGTAGTATACCGGTGGCAAAAATAAAACATTTTCGATTCGTTTACAAAATCTGTAAAGAGAGATCATCATCACTAGGACTATAAATAGATGGAGTTTGTTTATATGAGGTAATCTCCAGAAGAACTGATTCATGATTATCAAATATAGTTTAGTTAGGTATGGGAAGTTAAACTGAATTTTGGCTATTTAGCTGGTTAATTAGAATAGGTAAGCCACATTATTTTTTACTTGTTATATTACATCACACATTATCACATTAGGAACAATACATTTAATAATAAAAACATTTTAAGCAATACGGTTTGAATAATTTTATACTTTTTGTAATTTTAACCCTTTATAAAATGTATAACAGGTTGTTTGTTTAATATATCGTACTTACTAATATGTGATAACATCTTTGTACATGTGTTTATAATTTAAATATAACAAAACATGTCTAATTTTCCTGTATTTATAGATTTGATATTGATTAATAAATTACTTTACATTCCTTTTATAGATGCTTATTAAAATAGTACATTTATAGATTTCATATTAATTAATAATAAATTAGTTTACATTCCTTTTGTAGATGCTTACGAAAAACATAGTACTTTTGGTTTGCATTTTTGTCATATAAAAATACATAACTTACCAAAAAATACATAATTATGTTAAATATTATACATAATAAATACTGATAATGGAATTGACGTAATATTTCCTTTAAAATGGTATTGTAAATAATTCGATATCATAAAATAACTAATTAATACAAAATACAACAACACTGTGAGCTGTAACACGTCATAGCTGTTATCTATATAAAATTTATTTTATTGCATTTATTTTTAACAGACGCTACGATGTTCTTCATATACTTTCAATTTCATATCTTACTATTAAAAAACAATAAAATATTATTTTTTATAACTAAACAAAATGTTATTATACATAATTAAAGTAATTTTCAACAATAAAAAAAGAAATTAAATATACCAGTCTATATTATATTTTGTGTTATAAGATACAAATATAACTTTTATATATTTTTTGAATTTCACGCTGATTAAAAAAAAACGAATAAGAATATTCTAAACTTACAATTTTGTAGAAACATCTCGTCGATGTATTCACTGTTCGTATAAAAAAGTTTATACATGGAATATGCATAATAAACTGTAGCATGCAGTCGGTCAGTATAAATAGAAGATCCCTAGTAATAGTTTGATCCCTATTAGCTATGATAATTTATGCAAGCATGAGTGTGCTTGTTATATGCAATTAACTTCGAATAACATTCAGGAAAGCAAAGGTTCATGGGAAAGATTTTAACTGCGAGCCTTAACGAAGGCCTATTCACAACAGTGTAGTATATTGTTATATAAGAGACTAAACTATTTTCGTGGATCTGGACAAAAGGCAACAAAAAAGTTAATCGTCATGAGACGCCCGGCAGATCTGAAACATTTAAGTTGACATTAGAATTTATAATTATTAGTAATTAATAAAGAATAAAGAATTTATGGAGTGCAATAAAAAAGAGCAGTGTTTCGTTAATAAAATCTATATACTTTTTTATTATTTTAATTACAATAATAAATACAGAATATATACCCATACATATAAACAATAATACTTTAAAGAAAAGATACAAAACGTGCATAAAAGCGGTGAATGTCTCAAGTATCCTACAGTCGGGTAGAAATAATACGCAGCTCATACTCAAAGCGAGTCGAAAGCGATGGCGTAAAGAGGGTATGACTGAATAAGAGAGCGTCATGTCGTTTGCTGTGATGACATACAGATCAATTTTACTACGAAAGCGTGCCCATAAAGTTGTATAGTTAGTTATTTATATTAAAGTTTCTATGAATGTATTATTCTATGTTTTTTACGGTCAAGGTTCCAACTAAACAATCGCAGTATTCACTATGACATGAATTGTTATGTCTGTAGCATAAGTTAAAGTAGATATTATTATTTATTCCGCGGAATAGCCTTACGCATAGAAATGATCATTTCAATATACAAGTAAAAGTATACAAAAGGAGGTGTCCCCAAATCTAACACTCAAATACTACTAACCTTACTTAGAATTTTAACTGTAGAATGTATGTCAATTTATATTTGCGAAAACCTTGCATCGACATGTCTAAATAAAACCAAGGATGTCACTACATCAATCCAAATGATCTGGTTATCCTGCTACTGGATAATTTTCTTAGTGCAAATCGGTCGAATACAGTTTATTTTAATAGCTCATACCGAACTACTAAGATCATATTAATGAGTGGATACAGTTATGATAAAAACTTTTTAATAAAAAATTAAACCGCCGAAAAAACTGAAAAGCAAAAAATAATAAACCTATTACTTTATTCATCTTAATAACTAAGTTCTTGAACTTTTTTTTTTACGTGGGGAAATCCCTTATGGATACCCACCCTCCCGGGGGAGAGAGTGGGTTATGTCCGACTCGCACGGACTAAAACCCCACGGTGTACCGACAGACCGTGATGTTGGGGCGGCAAGGGATCGTTCTATGCTATTCCCCTTGAATAGCCGCCCCAACGGTCCACTCGGCGGAAGGTTGCCGCCGGGCTCCTACCTATAGAGAGGCAGCTGGGTACACGCCAGCTGCTCCCCCTCGGCCGCCGGATCTGTGCAATGAGGGGATGAGACCCCCGACTGCATCCCCTCAGGTCCGGCTACGGTGGCAGGAGGAGTTGGGCAAAACGCCGCCTCCTCCTGCCGGTCCTCCTATGGTGAAGACGGTCACTGAGGGGGTCCGCCTCGCGGGACTTCTCCGCTGCCTCCTTTTGCGAGATGACTTCCTCGCAAAAGGAGGCCACTGCTCGCCACGCCTGTTCGCTGCCGAGCATGGACGAGACCACGCTCGGCAGCGATAAATCCTCTCCTACCACCGCCACCAGAGTGCGGCGCTCCACCTCCCACGCAGCACACTCAGAGAGGGTGTGCTGTGCGGTATCTTCCTCAGCGCCGCACTCATGGCAGGCGGCAATCAGCTCCCTGCGAGCGATCCGGTGCAGGTACCACCCGAAACAACCGTGTCCGGTCAGCACCTGCACCAGCCTGAACGACAGGGAGCCCCGTCTCCTCCCAATCCACTCCCGCAGAACCGGGCGGACGGCGTCGACGGTGTGCCTCACGAAGCGCGCGTCCGCCAGGTCCTGCATTCACCTCCCTATAGCCTCTTCTCGCATCTCCCGCCTTTTAACTTTTATCTCCCTGGGAGCCGGAGGCTCCCTACTACGCCTCCTCGCCGCCGTGAATTCGTACACGGCGGCGAGCACCCCAGCTTCCAGCTCCCAGGGAAGGGAGCCGGCAAGCGTAAAGGCTGCCGCCGATGACACCGTCCGGTATGCCCGGATTTTCTTAAACTAATGTAAGTATACCTAAGTAATTTTAAGTCGGAGCCAAACAAGCAAGTTAATTAATTACGTGAAGCATGATGCGCGGTGGCGCCGCAGCGTGACACACCCCTTGCATGCCGAGCGCTTACGAAGCAACCCGAACGAGCACACACGTTACCGCTGGAGATTTCAGATTGCATTTTAATTTGATTTGGTTATTTGTGTGAATTTAAGTAATCTAGTGATCTTTGTTCATTGATTGTTTGGCGCCGACTCAAAATTTGTTAGGTATACTGACATTAGTTTAAGAACTTAGTTATTAAGATGAATCAAGTAAAAGGTTTATTATTTTTTGCTTTTCAGTTTTTTCGTCGGTTTGGTTTTTTATTAAAAGTTTTTTATTTTATATTTTTTTGTGGCTATGACCTTATTAATTAGGTTGCTTTTTTCATGTTTACATGTATATGGGACCAACTTCTGGGTATACTCATTCAAATCAAAGGATAATAATTTTATTCGGACTATTCTGTCTATAGTTATGCGCGGTCATAGATATAATTAGTGTGTGCATAATCAATCATTGTCGATTTTCATACCCTTAAGGTTGAAATTTTTTTCCCAAATTTAAATGGGACCAACTTCGGAGTATAAGCCTTTTTAATAAAAAAAAGAATTTTTAAAATGGGACTATACTGTAAAAAGTTATGCGTTATCATACATATATATATATATACGCGACGAATTGAGAACCTCCTCCGTTTTTTTCGTCGGTTAAAAATAGGTGTGAGTTATTTTAGAACAGATAACAATATTTGAATATCAGTTTTACCATTATAGTTATCTGTGTGCATGTTTTGATACAATTTATTTGGCACTTATTAAATATCTACATATACATGACTCAGTAGTGTGTAAGTAAAATAATAAATTATCTATTTAGAGTAAACGGGCTTACGAGCCCATTTAAATGTTTGTTAACTAAATATTTTACTGGTATATAAGTGTGACTACGCAGAACGTCTTATCGTGAAGACTAGAAAAGGGTCATGTGTATTCGCATTAAATATTAAAGCATGTATTTATTCGAACAATACATAGATCTCGCTAATTTATCAAATATCGAAATCATACCGTAGTTGTAGGGCTTTTCCTAACACTGTTTTCCTTCTACTTTTTGTAGGTGGTAGAGTCACGTTGAAGCTATTATTGGTTTCAGAGAGGTCTCTCACAGAAAACCGACATGAAGTAACAGTGCTTACATTATTGCATTTTGTTCGGTCAGTGAGAGCGCCGGAAACCCACCTCTCCTCTTCCTTTCTTCCCATCCTCCCCCTCCTCCCTCCCCCAACACAGGCTGGCAATATACTTGCGACTCCCATGGTGTTGCAAGTGTCTATGGACGGTGGTGAACATTTAATATCAGGTGACCCATCTGTTAGTTTGCCCCCTATAATATAAAAAACAAAGCCCTCCTGAATAGCTTTCGCTATTGATTTAAAAGTTTATGGGGAAGCACCTTATAAGTATGGTCCAACATGCCACAGCATACAGCATGTACTGCATCTCGAAAGTGTATTAATTGTTGTAACTATTTAACTAGGCTGTATTGTTGATATGTGAGTTAAGCATTGTAACTTAATGTATTAATTATGATATGTGTTAAGACCAAATCGTCACTTAAAATCAAGTGAGATTGTTGTGAAAACAGTTACAACAACATTGTCCTGTAGCTTCAAAGTTTATAAAATAACACAACATTGAAAACACCATTAAAAGTGTAGTCTAGTACAAGCCCCTAGTTTGCTGCAAACATTTAATGTTTAACAGGGTCATACGCTTTTAAATTAAACAAGTGACGATAAAGTTAAAAAGTTAAACTTAAATACTGTTTAGTAAACCGCTACAGTTGTGTTATGTTGAATGGTGTAGTATATATGTTAACCAGTACCTAATAGACCCCTCCCGTTTATGGCAGTCTCGAGCATCGAAATAATGTCGTAAAAGTTGTTGAGTGGTTTAACAATTTTCCACACTATTGGCTCTTTGATCTAGCAATTGCCGATGATGGATTCTTTTTTTTTCTGACGTAGTACACGATCTTGAGACGTTTAATTATGTTTATCTAAATTGTACAATCAGCGATAAAATTGTTTTACTTGTTATAGTTTGTAATATTATAGTTAATATTATTATACAAAGCTGGTGAGTTTGTACTCTAGTATGCGGTAATCTCAGAAAATATTAGTTTAATTTGAAAGACTATTTTTGCTCTAAACAGCTCTATAATGAAAAAAAGTATTATATAAGTTCAGAGACTATACGCGTAAGAAATGGAATAGAATATTAACAAGAATGAAAAGGGCTTGGTATTACTAATGTAACATTGTCACAAATAAAACAAGTTGCTAACCAATCAAAATATACTGTTTGTATTACTTTACAACAATTGTCCTTAAATGTGTGATCAGATCCTGTTTTAACTATCGTTTATCTTTATATGTGTATATAAAATAGATATACTTATTCCAAGGGAATGTTTAAAGGGTGACGACACCTTCAATCCTTTGGTAGTTCATGGTCACATTTAACATATAAAATAATAATATCAAAACAAATACTAGAAAACAACAAAAAGAACTTTAGTTAAAGTTTGTTAAAAAAAAACTTTTAAAGGTATGGGAACGATACTCTTAAATATAAAAAATTATACCTAGGTTCAATGAACAAAGTTGAAGCGACGCTTTTCAAGGCTAATTATTACGTAACTGCTTATTGTCGGAATGCTGCACGGTTGAACAAAGGGAAGCGGAGTTTTTTTTATCCGATAAGGCCTCCCACGGCAGCAGCTCAAGCCTAAGTTCGATCCCTCGGTAGGGAGCCCTTGAGTGCGTTGCTTGCGCGATACGGTGACACAAATATACATCACTGCTACAACACTACACGATCACCCCCACACACGTGCACACTACACGCTTACACATAAAAGTGGAAGGGTTTACTTTTTTTCTCTTATCGAACTCTCAATTTCCGATAATAAATATATGGAGGAGTTGTTGAGGCATGTATGCTTGGTACACATGTATGTTTCAACAACTCATACATGTATGAATAGTTAGCTAGGTTAGCTAAGATAGGTCGCGATTTTGCATGCAACCGGCAACAGCCAAGCCGAGTTGTGCCGTGCACCCTTGAGCTGGTTGCCAAAATAAAATCGGCTGAGTGCCTTAAGCGCTCGCCTTAATAGTTCGGTGAAGCTGTTAAGACTTTGCTGGGTCAATAGCGTAGTCATTTCGAAAAAAAAAAGTAGAGTTTTTATTGTAATTGTACGCGGGCAAAGTCGCAGGTGTTTGCTACTAAAACACAAATATTATTTATCGTACTAAAGTATTATGAACAGAGATATATGAATTATAATCATCATTTTACAGACAAAAGATCACGTTGGAAAAACCCATGATTAAAATTGTTTACCGAATAATTAACAGGACACTGACCTGACTAAATATTTAAGTTTTTTATAAAAAATATGAAATTTTTAATGTTGTCTGGTATAATTCATTTTATCGGATATGACTAATTATAACAGCTCATCATAGAAGTTCATTTAGATAAAAAAATAGAATATAATAAAAAATACGTAAAACTCAAACTTGCAAACAATTAATAAGTAATTTTTTTTTTTTTTAATACCAAAGAGCCAAACGAACTGGTGGGTCACGTGATGTTAAGTGATCACCGTCCATAGACACTAGCGACATCAGGGACGTCGCAAGTGCGTTGCCAGCCTGTATATGGGAGAAGGGGGAGGGGAAGGAAAGGGAAAGCAGGAAAGAGGAAGGGACGTGGGCCTCCGGCTCTCTCACTGACCGAACGAAACACAACAATGCAAGCACTGTTATTTCACGTCGGTTATCTGTGAGAGGGGTGGTCCTACCCCGGAGGAGCCGACCCATTCATGCTGAAACCAAAAATAGCTTCAGCGGGGCTCTACCACCTACGAACCTAGAAATAACAATAAAAAAAGCTATAGTCAAATCTAGCTAGCCTATAAAAATTATAACAGATTGCAACACTATATGAAAATGCAGCTATAGAAATTGTAACAAAAAGGAAAGAAATAAGGTATTTCTATACTGACAAGGATGACATAAACTATAAAAATACAAAACTATGATAACATTAACCTAACAAAGGTCTCTGCCTATCCGCGGTAAAGGAACCCCGCAGGCTGGGAGGTAATTACTCCATGTCACATTAAAAAAAGAAAACTAGAAGCAACGATGTTTCAATGCTTTCGTTAAAGAAATACCTCGTCATTAAGTATGGCAGGGTGGTAAAGCTTTTTGTAAGCCTGCCGTTAAGTACCGGTAAGTGTGTTCCGGCAGCTGTTTTTGAGAGCCAGACCCCCCAGGTTTAGCGTGGTTACCATCTAAGAACACATTGTAATTTAACATCAGATGTAATTGTCGTCAAACGCTAAAGTCTATATAGTATTAAAAATAAGTTTGTATGTTTACCTATACTAATATTATAAAGAGGTAAACTTTGTGACGTTGTAGGGAGTAATCTCAGGAACTACTGATCCGATTTGAAAATTTTTTCAGTAATATATAGTTCATTTATGGAGGAAGGTTATAGGCTCACGCTATATCATATCATATCATCATATATATCATCACGCTAAAACTGATAGGAGCGAAATACAGATGAAAAATGTTTCAAAATCGGGATTGTTTCCTCTTGACGGCTTCCGATGCGTGTTAGCGTCAACCCAAAGTAACTATTAAAACCGGGACGAAGTCGCGGGCAGGGGCTAGTCGTATATAAAATTCATTCCTGTAAAAATCTACTGAATAAATCCTAATAAAACGATATCATAAAAACGTTTACAGGGCAATTTTGAAAACAGAAAGGCAAATTTGTTTTCAAAACTTCGTTTGCATAACATACGAGAACAATGACACGGTGAAACTGTTTAATTTACACGAAAAGGCAAATTTAATTATATCAAACGTACATAATCCACAGTCCTATATAGTTTTGCGTTGTTTCAATAAACAACGATTGCAATAGTGAAACTATGTACCTAATTTTAAATAACTGAATAAAGACGTAAGTAATAAATATATTTTACATGCAAAATAAACATACATTTAATTACATATTGTGTTGATTATTCTAATATTGGTAGTCTGAAATTATTGTTACTAAGACTTTTTTGCAAAAAAAAACTGTTCTTTTATGTCATAGGAGGCAAACGAACAGACGGTTCACCTTATGTTAAGTGATCACCGTCGTCCATAGACACTTGAAATACCAGGGAAGTCGCAAGTGCGTTGCCAGCCTGTGTTAGGGGGATGGCGTAAGGGGGAGGGAAGAAGGGAGGGCCAAGGTGAGAGGTCTCCGACGCTGTCACTGACCAAACGAAACGCAACAATGCAAGCCCTTTTACTTCACGTCGGTTTTCTGTGAGAGGGTGGTACCCATTCATGCTGAAACCAGTAATAGCTTCAGCGTGGTTCAACACCTTTGGTAATTGCTCTACTTTGTTTACAAAGCACAGCAAAATTGTATGAATATTTTTCTGATATAATTCTTATCCCTGTTAGTCATTCCTTTTGTCGGGATAACGTCTTATAAATCGATGAACGCCGGCTGCACGTACGAAACAAGCATGAATCATTGTCACGTTCCGCCTGAGCCGAGTGTGCAAGCGAGAGACCGGAACAAGCGATAGAGAGGCGTGATCAGCCTAAGCGTTCGGCTTATGTCGCATCTTTCTCATGACGTAACATTATCATTGCAACAGTCCAAGCCAAGGTGTGCCGTGCACCCTTGAACTAATAGCCCAAATAAAATCAGCTGAGTGCCGCAAGCGCTCGCCTTAGTAGTCGGGTGAAGCTGTTAAGACCTTGCTAGGTCAATAGCGTAGTCCATTCGAAAAGAAAAAAATATCATTCGTAATCCGACTTTACAGACAACTGATTTTTTAAAGTAATCGTTCTCCAAGTTCATTTATCTGATGTAATTGTTATCCTATGTTAGTTAATGACTATTCTAATGTAATCGCTATCCCATTTTAGTCATTGATTTTTCTAGTGTAACCAATATAATAATCAATTACAACAGGCAGAACGCGTGTCGTACTTAAATAAAAACTTTTTAACAAAAAATTAAACCGCCGAAAAAACTGAAAAGCAAAAAATAATAAACCTTTTACTTTATTCATCTTAATAACTAAGTTCTTAAACTAATGTAAGTATACCTAAGTAATCTTAAGTCGGCGCCAATCAAGCAAATTAATTAATTACGTAAAGCGTGATGCGCGGCGGCGGCGCAGCGTGACACACCCCTTGCATGCCGAACGCTTACGAAGCAACCCGAACGGGCACACACGCTACCGCTGGAGATCTCACATTGTGTTTTTAATTTGATTTGGTTATTTTAGTGAATTTAAGTAATCTAATGATCTTTGTTCATTGATTGTTTGGCGCCGACTCAAAATTTCTTAGGTATACTTACATTAGTTTAAGAACTTAGTTATTAAGATGAATAAAGTAAAAGGTTTATTATTTTTTGCTTTTCAGTTTTTTCGGCGGTTTAATTTTTTGTTAAAAAGTTTTTATTTTATAATTTTTTGTGGCTATGATCTTACTAATTACTACAAGCTTAATTTATTTGTAATACACAACTCAGAAGCTGAATTATAAATCATGCCCGGTTTTCTTACCCTTGGGGTTGCTTTTTTCATGTTTACATGTATATGGGATCAACTTCTGGGTATACTCTTTCAAATCAAAAGATAATAATTTAATTCGGACTATTCTGTCTAAAGGTATGCGCGGTCATAGACATAATCAGTGCGTGAATAATCAATCATTGTCGATTTTCATACTCTTAGGGTTGAAATTTTTTCCCAAATTTAAATGGGACCAACTTCGGAGTATACCCTTTCCAATAAA
Source organism: Antheraea mylitta (assembly GCA_014332785.1). Lineage (NCBI taxonomy): Eukaryota > Metazoa > Arthropoda > Insecta > Lepidoptera > Saturniidae > Antheraea > Antheraea mylitta. The sequence continues at coordinate 14,174,775 of JACEII010000008.1, read as the reverse complement.
AAAAGAATTATTAAAATCGGACTATACTGTAAGTGTAATACACAACTCAGAAGCTGATTTATAAATCATATCCCGTTTTTCTACCCTTGGGGTTGATTTTTTCATATTTACATGTATATGGGACCAACTTCTGGGTATACTCTTTCAAATCAAAGGATAATAATTCAACTCGGACTATTCTGTCTAGAAATATGCGCGGTCATAGACATAATCAGTGCGTGAATAATCAATCATTCTTGATTTTCATACCCTTAGGGTTGAATTTTTTTCCCAAATTTAAATGGGACCAACTTCGGAGTATACCCTTTCCAATAAAAAAAGAATTATTAAAATCGGACTATACTGTAAAAAGTTATGCGTGATCATACATAAAAAAAAAATACACGACGAATTGAGAACCTCCTCCGTTTTTTTCGTCGGTTAAAAAATTATTTAGAAAGAGTATTTCTGTAGTTCTTCATCTTCTTATACTCACTTCTTTAAATAGTGCAGTTATGTTAGGAGTCGCATCTTGGAATAAGAGATAATAGGCATTAAGATATTTAAGATTCTTAAAACTTTTTTTAACTACAATTGTAAAAGCGCTGTGCAAAATCGCAGTTATAGCTAGTTACTATATAATTTTGTAGGAAGAAACATTGCAGACCGGTTTTATCAGTACAATGTGGTAATATTCTAGGATTCCCTATTACAAGTAGGTAACTAGGTAAGACATTGATGTATGCTAAATACAATAATTATAATAAAAAAGACATCTTGATGTAAAAAAAAAGATTAATGATTTTACACTGGGAACACTTTCAATCCATTAAAGGCTTATAAGCTTTTAAACCTACACGAAACTATCAAAGTAATTGTGCATTAGTAATTTAACATAACGACAAATTCCGACATATTCATTTTGTTAATCAAATTCTCCACAGTATAATAATAATATAATATTTATAAGGTTGATAGTACTATCAGTTTAAAAATAGTTACCTTATTTTAATAATGTAACTGTTAAATTTAATAATTCATATAGGCATGTATATAAATGGAACATTGTAACATCAACTTGAAGGTAATATCTGACTGGTGAAGTATTGGAAACCATAACTACAAAAAATTCTATCGGCACGTAAATTCTACATACTATGTATGTAATTTAGTTACAGAAAGCGTTATGGACGTCGTTAAACTGAATGGATCTCGCGTGTCATGGATGTCAGAATTACACGGGTATCTGTAGTTATGACGTCACGTTCCACTAAATTCGCAATAACACGCATTACCCGGTGTCAAAGCAAATTAAGCCATTTGTTATATAAGCTTCTAAATCGTCGGTATCATATCTGGTATTAACTCAATTAGCCAACATTATTTCACGGCAGATTATATATTCAACAAATTTGTATTAACAGGAGATAAGCAAATAGGTCACACGGTGACACACTGTTGCCGAATGTTATTAGCTCATGCAACTTGGAATATAATTATTTCGTTCTTACTGCGTACGTTCTATCGTATATTTGTACCAAAATAGAGGTCAGTCAGTCATCTTAAGCAATAAAATTAGTTTTAATTTGCCATAGACTAGGACGATTTTATTTTAACAAGTTCCCATATGATTTTCTCTTAATCCTGGAATGATCGTAAATCTGTCAGGATTATCTAAATGGTGCATTAATATACAGTTCTCGCCAAACTTGACCGCTCTGAAGATAGTTATGAAGGACACAAGTATAGGTATGAATACGTACTATACTATACGTATAATATTGAGACAACTTAAATATATATATTTTAGAATATGTAATGATATTTTAATTTAGTTTTGTATTAAACTTTTGACTATGAAACGCAAGAACAAACTTACGGCAATATTCAGTGCGGTCAAAATACTTACGCTTAAATCTAGTATTGGAGTTTTTGGCGGGATTTTAGTGTGTCAAGTAGTGGGTTTTATATTTTATTCGTAATCTTGTGTTATTTAACTCTATATTTTGTAAATTTGGAGGAGTTTTACGCAATATAGTTAGTTAGTTTATTGTACATAAGTGAAGTGAATGGAAAATAATACCATCAAAAATCATATTTACGGCAAGTATATGCTTTATGATTTTCTTGGTGAGGTTTTATTGTGAATTCAATACTTTAGCAGGGATGTGTGTTCATATAAATAGACAGACATTTCTAAAAATTATTGAAATGTATTCTTATTTCAAGACACCTGCAACATTTTTTTTTTTTACAAAAATCGAAAAATTACAGAAACATTTATTTACATATAGATAAATAAATGTAATTTTAACATCACTCAGTTCTGTTCACGACGTGACCTCTGTAAAGGATTCTGTTGTTATCACAGTGGCAGACATTGGCCGATGACCCTAGAGCTACAATATTTATCAAAACAAACGCAGTACGTAGCGAATACTGCCATTATTTACGTAATATATTGCGACGCATAAAGCGTTTTTGTTTTATAAATATACTTATATATAGTTTACTGGACTACATTAAATTGACTTTATAGTCCTTGGTTCACAACGTCACGAGTTATATTTAATTAAGGAAAACCTCAGTGTAAACTGATAAAGCATATATGATATGCAGTCTATTACGTAGATTAATTAATAAAGTAATATAAAATTATCTTAATGTTTTTAATATTACACTTTATCAATGAAATAACATAACTGTTAAAAACCATATGAAGTCGGTAATAAATAACCAAGACTTCAATAATGCTATTTTCAAATAGATGTAAGTAAATGTTTTAATAGCCGACTGTCATTTATTTATGTTAATAACTAACTGCGCCCAGCGGTTTCACCTGCGTCACATGCGGCAAGGGCGCCACCGGAACTGCGTGTCATTACAACGCGCATCGCCCGCTCTGTTACTTTGTTCACGTTTTCTGACCTAGAATTTGTAGAATAATTGCTTCGCTCCTAAGGATCGTAACATGATGGTACAAAACCTTCCTTAATATATAGTTTATAAAATGCAAGTTTTTTTTTATAAATATGACTAGTAGTTTAAAAGATGATCACATTCAAACCAATATAACAAGTTACGCTTGATGTTTCAATAGTATAAATTTATTTATTATCTTAGTTATGTCCATGAAATTACAATTATATTGGCATTGTACTAAAATTCTTTCGAATGAAATTATAAGTAAAAAGGTAATTCCAAATAAAAACTCTTTCTATTGGTGACATTTCTTTTTGTTTAATGTTATCCAGCAGTGCGCCGCAAACAATTCAGATGTATATTGGTCTCCAGGCGAAAATAAAGCGTCATCCTCGCAATAAACGACACTCTGAAAGTTAAGGTTGTTGAATTTTACAAGGAAAACTTTAAGTTTTGTAATAACAATATTAATTTACTCGAGATTTGTCATATATCACAAAATTTTGACTATGCGCCTCAGTCAGTCTAATAATTTGCCAAACGAAGTCAAATAAAAGAGTTATTGTTCAACCTAACAAGTAATTTAGATAAATACATCATTACATAGTATAACACAAAGACTGCCTGTCTGTCACTCCTTTCGTTCGCGATAAACTAATAAACTACTGAACGGAGTTTCATACGGTTGTCAAAGTGGTTCATGAGGAAGGGTTTGGTACATAATTTGTCAAGGATTTTTTTATATTCAGAGCGGGACAAAGTCTGCCGGGCCCGCTAGTAATTTATATGAAATAAAAGATTTAAAGTTTAAAAATAAAACTGTAGGATGCATACAGTATTATGATAATTTGATAATAATATTTGATAGTCATATTGATAGTGATAATTGATATTTTAAAATCCCAGACGGATCAGGGAAATACAACCGAATCCGCCGAGTGCTTAATGTTCACTCTTTATTTTTTGTTCAAAATGTATTATATTTAAAATGATATTTCTAATTGCTTACTAATATAATAAAATAGGTACGATTGTTCGTACAAAAACATCTAAAGAAGGCTTTCGTATTCTTTTAAATAAATGAATATATGTACATTTCAAGAATTCGATTTTTTAAACTACAGTAAAACAAATACTCAAAGCCAAAAACAAAAAAGCCATTTAGCTTTTAGTAGAGTATTCATCTGTCTAAGAAAATTTAGTGCAATGTGCACACGACACAAATCCGTTACCAAATCATAGACTAATAAACTTTATTACTATTTACATATGAAAAACAAAATTGTGATGAGACAGTTCTTAATATTAAGAGCTTAAGATATTTTTATTAATAGCTAGTAATTTTATTTTCTTCAACAATATTGTCATAGTAAATTAAATAATTTGTTTATATTTACAATCATTTTACTAAATCACCATCATACTAACTAAAAAGAAGGGTTCTTATGTCTTACACTTACTCTTACATTTTTGCTACAAATCAGTCTATCCTTTCGTAAAGGTCGCAACCATTTCTCTAATAAATGTTTGATATTTACACTGAATACTTATTTAGGAATGTTTACTAGGAATATTAAATTGAACATTATGGTTTCTTTTGTATTGTAGAATATTATGAAACGATAACAAAGTTGTAAAATATTCATGTTCTATATTTTAACCGACTTCAAAAGGGAGGACATTCTCAACTCTGTTGTATTTTTTAACGTTTGCTACCTTATAATGTAATTATTTATCAACCGCTATGAAAAAAATCTTTTTTATTGGAAAGGCAATATTTTCAAGACGGACTCATTTTAATATCCTTACCATCGAATGTCGAAAACTTTCATTGATTTTTAAAATCGAATAGGAAATTTATAGTGACTGAGATTTTGGTACGTGATTTATGACAATCCAAGATTAAGTATATATCTAGTTACGGTCAAGATTGTTGCAATGTAATTTAGAAGTGAAACTTTTATCGGAGCACTTTGAAACTTTGATCCGCAACCTTTTTGTTTGACGAGAAGTAGTGGAGGTACACATTGTCTGGTAGAGTGTTGAAAACACCAGTTCACGTCTAATCATCGAAGTTAATCAATGTCGGACGCGGTTAGCACCTGGGTACGGTTAGCACCGCAGCGCACGGTGGCACTGAGGGCGATCCGGGCGTACCGGATGGTGTCCTCGGCGGCAGCCTTTGCGCTCGCCGGCTCCCTTCCTTGAGAGCTGGAGGCAGGTTTTCTCGCCGCTTTGTACGAATTCACGGTGGCGAGGAAATGTAGCGGGGAGCCTCCGGCTCCCAGGGAGATAGAGTGTAAGAGACGGCAGTTGCGGGAAGGGGCAGTCGAGAGGTGGATGCAGGACCTGGCGGACGCGCGCAACGGAACGTACACCGTTGACGCCGTCCGCCCGTTCCTGCGGGAGTGGGGGGGATCCCTGACGTTCAGGCTGGTGCAGGTACTGACCAGACACGGTTGTTCCGGGTGGTATCTGCACCGGATCGCTCGCAGGGAGCCGACCGCCGCCTGTCACGAGTGCGGCGCTGAGGAGGATACCGCGCAGCACACCCTGTCTGAATTTGCTGCGTGGGAGGTGGAGCGCCGCACTCTGGCGGTGGCGGTAGGAGAAGATTTGTCTCTGCCGAGCGTGTTTTTGTCCATGCTCGGCAGTGAGCACGCATGGCGAGCAGTGGCCTCCTTTTGCGAGGAAGTCATCTCGCAAAAGGAGGCGGCGGAGAGGGCCCGCGAGGCGGACCCCCTCAGTGGCCGTCTTCGCCAACGGAGGACCAACAGGAGGAGGCGGCGCGTTGCCCAACTCCTCCTGCCACCGTAGCCAGACCTGAGGGCATGTAGTTGGGGGGCTCATCTCCTCATTGCACAGATCTAGCGGACGAGGGGGGGCAACTGGTGTGTGCCCAGCTGCCCCTCTATAGGTAGGGGCCCCGCGGCCACCTTCCGCCGGGCGGACTGTTGGGGCGGCTATCTAAGGGGAATAGCTTAGTCCAATCCCTTGCCGCCCCAACATCACGGTCTGTCGGTACACCGTGGGGTTTTAGTCCGTGCGAGTCGGACATAACCTACTCTCTCCCCCGGGAGGGTGGATATCCATTAGGGATTTCCCCACGTAAAAAAAGACCTGGTTTTTTTAGGTTGGTTTTATTTTTCTATAGTAATCTAGATATTGGAAGGTGTACGACAATGTAAAACTAGTTATGTACCTAAATAACTACGGTTATAGATATTTTAGTTAATTTTTTAGAATAGATTTTTTTTTTAATTTATTTTATGTTGAAATTTTCTTGTTACATTCTGTTTTATATATGTTGTTGTGAAGACAATTACGTTATTTCGGCATTTCGAACGTCACCTAAAGGTTAACTTTAAGTGAATTTGTAATTAAGAAACTCACTCCACATGACCTAAATCCCACGATGACAAAATCCTCGGTCATACTTATTACTACACGAGATAACTCGGAGGGCAGTGAACTATAAGTAAACACATAATTAATTATTATGCCCTTATGTAAGAAGTCTATATTTAAAACTTTTTTCTTCGTCTAACTTTATAGATTATTTGACATAAATGTATGTAAATTACATTATATATACTTCAAGCAGTAACTTGAACGATATCATAGATTTAAAATTACGCAAAGCAAAAAAGTAAAATATGTTTTGTGCAAAGACTCTCACATAGGTTCTATGAATTTTATAAGCTGTAAACATCATAGCGCCAAAACATGAGCACTAAGCATTGCACTCATAAGAAACCGAGCAGAGACGCTAGTTAAAATAAAAAAAGTAACAACAAAATACTTATATAGCTTATCACTCAGGGATATATGGGATATAGCTTCAATATACAAACTCGAAAAAGGTCCACACCGAACTTTTTGGCTGCATTGAATATAGTTACACAGAATACAAATTTAAATATAAATATTTATTATATATATGTACGATATTGAATCAACTCAAGGATAAATAAAAGTCAATTTAATATCCTTATTATAATATTTTGACTTTGTTCATGTTAAACTTTTAACTATATTACCGCAATTATGGTTACATTAAGAATAACCAAAACATTGACCAGAACTGTATTTTAGCACAGGGATTCCCAAAACTGGGTTCCGCGGAACCTAGGGGTTTCGTAGAATAGTCATTAGCGTTCCGCCAAAATTGTTTATTTTATTTTTAGATTATTTATTAACAACAAATATATGTCAAGATTGTATGCTACCACAGATATTCGCATACAATTGTTGGACATAATACCGAACTATGAAAGAGTTATTCATGAAATAGTAAAACAATATCATTTTTCACATTAAAACTTTAAGTTAAGAAAATGTTTCAATTATATTACACATTTAAAAAAAAATTGTTATATAAATGTCAGTATCCTTTTTATTATTTTTATTTGTTTATTTTTATGATTTTCTTCAACCATTAACTATTTTAGGACGGATTTTTAATGACGTTATTGCCTTTATGGCGGTATTAATTTTTATCCTTTATGACCGTCTTTAGGTTATAATCGACAATGTCCCGCGCTGGAATGTCGTTGACCCGTTGGATGAAAAATTTCAGTGTTGATATGTGGTTCCATAAAAAAAGGTATTTGTTTGGTGTACCGTTATCTTTAAACTTTAGGAACCGTTGGTTTGGCAGATTATCTTCTACATTCAAAATCATAATCTTTACTCCTTTACAATATACAACAATACAAGACATGAGACATAATTTTTACTAGACACGGGCGTTTTGTTAATAAATTACAGCTCATTTAAAATATAATTAAAAAGAAAAATTACAGCTATATTTCAAAATGTGCATAAAATAGTTAACACTGCATTATTCAGAAGCTTATCTTATGTAAGCGATTACGATAGCGCTGTTATCTTATTCAAAATATATTGCTTAATCATTAAAATTGAGTTAATAGATAATTGTTGCAAGGACTTTTACGACGTAATATTTTTACATGATTTACAACATAGTCAAAGTGATAATTCTTAGTGATAATTATGTTATATAAATATTATAAGTGATTTATTCGTATCGCGTTTGGATAATAAGCTTAACTTGAGTGATAATTTAATCATACATTATCATATACAAGCAGATAAGGTGTAGGTGGTAGAGTCACGCTGAAGGTGGTCCGGTGAAGCTGTTTGTACCTTGCTAGGTCAATAGCGTAGTCAGTTAGAAAAAAAAAATCGGCTCGCCCAGGATAGTACCACCCTTTCACAGAAAACCGACGTGAAGTAATTGTCCTTGCATTGTTGTGTTTCGTTCAGTCAGTACGAGCGCCGGAAGCACACCTACCCTACCTTTTCCTCTCCCCTAAATACAGGCTGGCAACGTGCTTGCGACTCCACTGGTGTCGCAAGTGTCTATGGTCGGTGGTGATCACTTAACATCAGTTGACCCACCTGCTCGTTTGCCTCCTATAATATAAAAATAGATAAATACTTTGTACTACTTAGCGTTCCATCTAACATAGTTATGACAACAAGTATTTCTATTATATTGTATACTTTACAAACCTCGTATCTATGTACATAAACAGGCAAATACAAAACAATTAAGTATATATTCCTACTTTGCTTCTCAATCAATATCCTTTTTTTTTGTTAATATATAGACGTTTAATGGTATCAAGAAAAAAAATGAAAATACTTTTTTTCTTTTATTTCTCTATTTCTCATATTTCATGATCTATAATATTTGTAGGATAGGTACAGATAATAATAGCTATATATTAAAAAAAAACTTTGGAATCCCTTATTGAATTGCATTTTCAACCACTAGTACAAGTAAAATTATTGTGTCTAATGGTTTTCAGAACCTTTATTCCGTATTGCGTAGATTTTTTTAAATACGTCGTACAAACCTTGTCCTGACGATTGCATCAATTTTTTTCAAGGTGGTAGAGCCACGCTGCGCGCACTTGCGACTCCTCTGGTGTTGCTGGTATCCATGGACGGTGGTGATCACTTAACATCAGGAGACCCACGTGTTCGTTTGCCACCTATGACATAAAAAAAATACAAGAGAAAATAATTAATCAAACAAGTACAGCTATTCTAAAGTGACGCGTTTACATACATTAGACAATCAATTTTTATAGATATTCAACATCACGACTTTTAATATAATAAACATATAACTAGAGATTTCGATACTGATTCTCATATCCCTCCTAACATATCAATGAATAATACGGATATTGTGTAGAAAATAATCAATCAAAACAAATCAAAATAAGAAATCAATCAAAACGACTCCGATAGAGATTTATTGCAATAAGTCGTTACGTAGAATATGTCTAACAACATGACAACACCGTTTTCGTTCACAGCTCATCAGTTTTTGTAAAGAATACCGAAATTCATAAGGAAATGAGATTCAATACAAATATAAGAGTAAAAGTCTTATATTATACTTAATACGTTATTAATATTGTTAAATGTACATCAACCACCGTATTTTTAAAGTCACACAAGTACAAAAGATCCAACAATTAAACTAAATTAGTCTTTCCTAGTCAAAATATATGGCGCCTTTTACAATGACACCTTATAAGTATATGACATTTTATTCCAAAGGTAATATGCATTCTTTAAAAGGCTTAAAAAAATGAGTTTATCATTTCAACTTGTATATATTTAGTGTTCTTGAAATTGTATAATACTCACATATGTTAGTGAACTTTTAAGTTTTAGATCGAATGTAACAAATGTCATATATACGTGACTATAGGTAAGTTTTCAATATAAACAAAAAGTTACATTACATCATGTTTTAAGTACTACTGGCATTTGCTCGCAGCTTCGTTCGTGTTAATATATATTTATATTTACATCGAGAAGATTTTTTTTTTCGGGATAATAGACACTATGTACTTTGACAACAACAAACAAACTCACCTCTATTTTATAGAACCTATATTAGATATATATGATGGCCTTTACGTCTACAAAAGACAATTCAAAAAGCATTATGAAGACATTTTTTTCGTGGCTATATAACAAAATTAGGGAGCGATAGCATCGCCTACAGGATCGACAAATGAATGTCAAGTCTGGAGCCGATCGGACATTACGCGACAAGTGAAGTTTAGTACGTTTATTTCGAAATAGATCTAACCACGACTTACCATGAGTCGCGATGCCTTCATAATCGCACCGCTTCCTCTTGCCAGCTTCTACAGTAAAAGCCAAAAAGAACATATCTTGCTTGGCGGAATCTAAGTATCTAGTAAGATACGTCTTGGCATACGGATTGCATCCATACGGTATGGATATTAATATGGATATATATTATTTTATTGCTCCATTTATTACTTCAAGATATTGTGTTCATAAACGCTGTCTGAATTTCATTATGATCTAGCACATTAATAATACATTACAGAAATCTCGAAAGCCTTAAGGGATTATAGGTTTTCCGTACTCTCGGAGGATGTATACTACTACTACGAGATAACCACGGAAATGGTTTACGTAAGTTAATCAAGAAAGTTACTACTTTTAAACGCTCTTATCACAATAGTATACAGAATATTACAAGAGTTTAACCGTTACTAACTTTGTTAATATACGTTATTTTGAACTCCATTGGGGAGAATCTGTACAAATTAACTTACACATACATACGGTCAGGAAGAACCAAAACATAATGTAGCGATATATGCCATGTGACTGTTTAGGCAGTAGCAATATTTCTGAAGGATGCTCTGTATTTGAGTCACGTTCTAAATCAAGTAAAAAAATAGGTGCTTAATATTTGACCTAATTATCTAGAAAGATATAAAAGTTATACACAATCATCTATGCACATGTATAAAAAAACAGTTCAATGACCGTGGTAATATCAGGAACAAAACAAAAAGGTCTATTGCCCGTTTTACTATCGAATATTATTAACTTCGGGCCGCCCATTGTAGCTTTTGGCACCGGTCATTGCACTTAGGTTTATCATTTTATTTATACGTTTGTAGCTATACTTTTGAAAATTTTAGAGCAAACTTTAACTTGGGTTTTATTTATTGTTTCTTAGTATTTGTTTTAATATTATTATTGTACATGTTAAATGTGACCATGAAGTGTCACAGAATACTGCGAATGTCTAACCTTTCACCTCGTATATATAAATAAAATGATGTAGTCTCTCGTTGTGCGCGCTTCGTAAAAAACTGCTGGATAAATTTTAACCAACTTACTTTTAGTTTTACTTCATCGATTATTGGTACTTATTTAAAAAAATATCACATCATCATTTAATATGAAGTTGTTTAGTTATAAAAAAAACCTACGTTTACTATCAGTACTACAAAACACTAAAGAAACTTTGGTTTTCCTCTGTACATATGCTACATTGTTAAAATAAACAACGAAGATAAAGTCGTGAGTATTATATATAAAATTGTATAATTATTAATCTACAATAACGTTGATTGATAAGATTTCGATATCTCAAGCATGTCTGTGCCCATATCTATAATTACTATAAATGATGACAATAAAAGCTATGATTTTTTATTTGTAATTATAGACTCAAAATATACTTAACTGATCTCAAAAATTATTTTAGATATAGATTCCTAGCTATGTTATTAGCGAGTAATATAGCCCGTGTTTTATTTTCAAAATCTACCTTAACGCGACCAAAGCCGCCAGCAAATGCCAGTGTTATATACACACAAACCCGTAAATAAAAATGAGTGTCATGTCACGTCATGAGTGTAATATGGCACAAATTATTGTTTCTCTAATGCTTTATATCCCCTTCTCGAACTCGAACTGACTACGCTATTGGCCTTATTTAGGACCTCCACAGCTTCACCGGACTACTGCTTTATATCCGTTTTACTATAACTTGCCACTAAGTGATGATAAACTGTATTTTATTACGTCTTATAATGTAATTTAACGCGGAAGAAGTCAGAAACCATTGCTAATTTAATATAAAACTAATGTGGATAAAAAAAGTGTAAAATATTAAAATATAATGCCACAGGTAAAAGCTAGTGTACCATACATATTCTAATATTTAACACCCAGAACAAAAATGATAATTATGTTCATTACAAAAAACTGAAGCATGTGTAGGATAGATCCCGCGACCTCTTTCGGCCTAATGGCAGAATCAAAATCAAAAACACTTTATTCACTTAAGGCCCGAAGAAGGCACTTATGAACGTCATCACTGTCACCGGTTTGAAAAACAGCCCAATCATCGACAAGAACCGGCAAGAAACTTAAACTGATTTATCTTTTTAACATATATATACAATATTTAGGATACATTAGGTACATGTCACAAACGTTTTTATGGGTGCCCAGAGATGAGTCAATCCCCGACATCACTATCATTCACATATTGATCCACTCTATAATAGCCGTTTGACACCAAAACCCGCTTGACATGGCGCTTAAATTCACAATCCGGCAAATCGGTAATATCCCTTGGGACTCTGTTGTAAATCCTAACACTATTACCTAAAAAACTGTTACAGGTTTTACTAAGCCTGGAACATGGGACAAGTAGTTTATCACAGTTTCCAGTATTTAAAGGGCTTTAGAGCTTACTAACACTTCACCAAGGGATTTGGTAATACATATTTTGCTTGCTTCCTTAATACACATTTTGTTATTTAATACGTTAGCAGTCAAGACTATAACTCGTACATTGGTTGTTCCGTCTTCTTAAATACTTTTATAAGAATAGAAAAACCTTGTGCTATAAATCGAAATGAAATAATTTCAAATTATTTCTAGTATTTTCTTGTGTTGTCCATTTCATAAAGAAATCATAGTATTCTGTTGAGTGTTATATGTATTATTTCTTGGTTACATGTAGTCAATAATAAGGTAGGTAAGTAACCTGCATTATACAACAAAAAAAAAAAACTAGTTCAGACTATTACGAGTGATTCCATTATTCATTCTACTATATTATTCGTAGTAGGTCCCGTGCTTTCTGTGTGCATCTCGCTGAATGAGTGAGGAAACTTCTTTCATCTAGGCACTTGTTCTATTGTCACTGTGCGGTGCGGCGTCTATTGTTTGTATTCAAGATTCATCGATAATGCACCTGCTTACATGCCTGTCATGTTAACCTACTTTATTATTAAATTGTGACGGCATTTGTAAGCGATAACAGAGTTCAGTAGGTTATAAAACCATTGGTATTATTTCTGTGTCATAACTATTAGTTAAGGAAATTCATGACAAAGCAATTTAATTGAATTATGATTCTTTTACAAATTTTAAAGTACTAGTCAAATAATATTTACACCTACTTTACTTGGTTATTGATATCTTAGATTTATCTTTCTTATTTGAGTCAAGATCACAGTCTAAAACTGTATACGGAATATTTTTAAAAGTTACGTACTATATACTAGACACACATGTCTTTGTATTTATATGAATTTCTTCTTCGTGTTTTCATATAGATTAAAATTTGTGCCTCGGAGTTATAATATTTTATAGTTAAAAATTTGATTTTTAAATTTTAATTAATCTCAATTAGAATTAAGAAGTAATCATTTAAGACTAATTTAATATACAACATTTGCTATTTTTCGAAACCAAAAACAATATATAGTTATTTTTTAATGTTCATATAAATTAATAAAAAACACGTTGTCATATTCTGTTCAGCCGTTTCGGAAATTATATCGGGATGTAAAGAACGGCTGCTTTAACTTTGTTGTATACATATAGTAAAGATTATGAATGAGAATATTATTTGAATATTCTTCCTTTGATAATATAATAATAATATCATTATTTCAGACTCATCCTAGGATTACATCCATATTTGTTGGTACAAATAGTTAAATACAAATTAGAATATGAAATATAAATCAATTGTATCGTGACATAGGGCATCTATTAGATAATACCGTATCGTATTTTAAAAAATAGCTAGAAATCAAAAAATTAGTAACATAGCACTATGTACAAAAAAATTACGCATCGAATGATCATAATCTTATGCGGATATGTTCAGTAGTAGTTTTACTACTGTATTTTCAATATATATGTATTATGTATGTATATATAACATAACGTTATACATAACGTTATAATATAGCATAACGTTGAGTTTACGCCTAGCGAACTGGGTAACAGCCGATAAATTTTAATTTCAAAGACCACTTTCTTTATTTTGTTAATTTTCTATTTCAGCCGATGGCATGACCTATTCGTTCGGCGTATTCTATGCGGAATTTCTGACCTACTTCCAAGAGGGCAGTGGCAAGACCGCTTGGATCGTCTCCATTCTAGTGGGGGTCACACTCAGTTCAGGTAACACTATTATTACCATATACTATAAATAACATAACATTACAATGTTTCTAATTATCCGCAGAAATTGACCAGAAAATGCTTTTTTCGATTAATATTTATTTATTTAATTTAGATATAAGGATTATCGAAGAAGGCATTTAAAAACTTTTGCAATAATTAACCTTTTCAATGACATAGCCAGACGAACGTGATGAAGACACTTTGAATATTAAAAATATCAATTTTTGAAAAACTCATGACAATTGTAAAGGGTGATTATGTTTAGTACCTATGTTTGCAATTATATGGATATAATTTGTTCTTTTTTTCGTCATTTTAATCAGCTATAATCTATACTACACCAATTGAAGAATAATCTAAGGTTTTCATTAAGAATACTAATACAAATATAATCTTCAGAGTCTAGTCATACCTACAATAATTTGTGGTGTAAGGAGTGTCGAGTAACATCTTAAGACTTGAGACATTCAAGCCAAGCTCACCTGCACGTGGTGCACCCTGCTGAATAACGAATGAGGCAATGGCGACAGCGGGGTGGTAGGGTTTTACAGCCCGACTGGGTCGCAACCACCATGTATATGGCGAAAAAGCCCGTCATAGTGACTCGCTTCTGCGCGTCGCGTTTCGGGATCAGCCTGTGCATATCCAGTCCCGGGTGACTTTCGTCATTATGGCCAGCATGACAGCGGCGACCGCCGATGGATAATCTGTCTCTCGGTGGTTGCCGATGTTTTTCGATTGTACTATGCTTGCCATCAGGCATAGTGCAGTCACTTTGTCGTACTAAAATAAAAAAAAAAAATTATCATGTGTAAAATATTTCTCTACTCTCGTCAAGTCTGCTCTTATATTTATGAAAGGAACGTTTATAATGTATCATTTTGTTTCCTGTGAATCAATATTTAATCTATACTAATATTCTGAAGAGGAAAAGTTTGTTTGTGACGTTGTGACGTTGTGGGGGGTAATCTCAGTAACTACTGATCCGATTTGAATAAGTCTTTCAATGTTATATAGCTCAATCATCGAGAATGATTATAGGCTATATATCATCACGCTAATAGGAGCGGAGCACAGATGAAAAATGTTTCAAAATCGGGATGTTTTTCCTTTTGAGAACACGAGCGAAGTCGCGGGCAGAAGCTAGTGAGATATAATTAGTAATTTATACAGAAAAACAACCGAGCATATCATTTTATTTCATGTCAACTCCAAGAGTTTTAAACAAAAGAAAGCTAAGCGAAGATACTATTAATAAAAATTATATATTATGTTATGTACAATGATTATTCTACTGTATTATGAGTCTAAATTTTACTAATGGACTTCATTTTTTTTTTGCTAACTAGCTATTAACAAGCCCAAGTCAGCTAACATTGACCTTGACGGCAACAAGCCAAAATATTTCATAGTTTACAATTTACGCGCATTATAATTTTTAGCCCATCACAACTAAAAATCCTTTACAAAAATTTCAGGGCCAATATCAAGTTCCTTCGTAAATCGGTGGGGCTGCCAAGCAGTGACTGTTGCCGGTGCAATATTATCAGCCATCTGTATAGTAGCGTCAGCATTTGCAGGCAATGTGGTGACTCTTATTTTCACCATTGGTATCGGCGCTGGCTTTGGATTCGGTCTCATTTATCTTCCTGCTATCGTCAGTGTAACAGTGTGGTTTGAACGATATCGAAGTCTTGCAACTGGTATGTTCATTTCACACTAATATTATTAATTGTATAATTTATATGGAAACTAACGGGCACGGCGGATGTTGTTCTGCCCTGGTAATTAAAAAAGTATAGATGTATAATATACCTAAACTTTCCTAATGAATCACTCTATCCACTGGTGAAAGCCGCATGAAAATCTGTTCAGTAGTTTTTGAATGTATCACGAACAGACAGACGGACAGACGTGGCAAAGGACTTTGTTTTATGCTATGTAATGATGATAACTAACCCTCTGGCTGATATATCAACGCACTGCCCAAACTACTGGGATTAGGCCGTGAAAACATACACGCAGGATTCCTTTTAAGATATAGGTTAGCAGTAAGGCAATATTTAAAAAAATGCAAAGCCTAGTCGTGAAAATGGTGATGAAAGTTTCAAGTGTTTATAAAAATCCATCATTTTTCCGACAGTTAGTTATTCTCTTATATATAGGTACAAAATAAAGAGTCGAAAATAACTACTGCATAGAAAACTAAGCCGCCGAAATTGCTAGTTTTATTATAAATTGCAGTTAATCTATTTTACATGTATTCGTTAGAATATATATTGTTATTGTAATTGCTAATTTATAAATATTGAAGTATAAAAAACAGTAAAAGAGATCTCATATTTTCAATTCTCAGTATTAAAAAAAAAAGATGAATGCCTTTTTTGACTGCATTTTTCAAGTCTTTTGGTTTTCTCATAAAAATAATAATCATTGATAATTTTCAGGAATCGCTGTATGCGGGTCAGGCTTAGGAACAATTGTATTTGCACCACTTACAAAAACTTTAATCTCATATTATGGGTGGCGAGGTGCAATGGCTATCATTGGTGCTTTAATTCTCCACTGTATACCGTTGGGACTCATGTTCAAACCAGTACCTGAAAGACCACGGACACCAGTCACAGAACCAATGCTGCCGAAACATAATAGATCACCTTTGAAAAGATCCCAAAGTACAGAACAGATGGCAACAGGAAATGGAAAAGTCGATGATGTAGATGTTGCAAGATTAACCTTGTCTCAACCAGTTTTAAATAAACAACAGGAGCAAAAACAGAGTTACTCTCGACATGGCAGTGGCATCATGCATAGACCTGATGTATTATACCAAGGAAGTATGACTAGTCTTGCTAAATTCAGAGCTCCGTCTCCTGAGAGACAGCAAACGACTAAAGACGTGCAAGAAACTAGATGCAAATGGTTACCTTGTTCAGAACAATCGAAAACAGTACTATTAGAAATGCTGAATTTATCTTTACTCATAGATCCAATATTCATTTTATTTGCAGTATCCAACTTTTTAACTAGTATTGGGTTTTATATTCCATACACTTATACTGTACTATTGTGTAAAGAGCTGGGTGTAGATAATTCAACATATGTGATATCTATAATTGGAGCTTCAAATTTAGTAGGTAGGATTGTTCTCGGATATATAAGTGACAAGCCATGGGTCGACAGATTATTGGCTTATAATGTATGTCTCACCATAGCAGGCATTAGTGAGTATGATTTTCTTTTCCGTTTGTCTATTTTTATAGATGTATGGGACCTAATTAGTTATATTTAATTATATGACTTATTTCAGGTACGGCATTAGCAACGGTCTGCTGGGAATTTTGGGGACTAGCACTATATGCGACTATGTTTGGATTTTGCATAGGTGCTTATGTAGGATTAACTTCTGTGGTACTGGTTGACCTATTGGGCCTTGAAAAACTCACTAACGCTTTCGGTCTTCTTCTACTGATTCAAGGGATCGCATCACTCATAGGTTCACCATTTGGAGGTAATATAACAAATTTATTCATAGTTGATATGGATATTAATTAAAAGTATAGCTAGTCATTACATTTGAAGAACTAAGTACATGTGTACGTACCATTTTACATAAAGATGGTAACTCTTTCAACAACTAATAATGTAATGCATTATTCCTATGTACTAGATAATAAATAATTGAATACATCATTATGTCGATAATTCTTTGTTCGTTCTTATTGCTACCGCTATTATCGCAACGTGCGAGTAGGCAAGCAATATATCGCAATCAATAGATATGAAAGGGAATACACGTTGCTCGCACTCACAGACCTACGATACAAACAAAGAAAACTTATTCGATTATCGTGCGTGTATTACCAATTGCAATACAATATTAAAATAGCTAAATTATTGATGACTTAACCTAACAACAATAAATCTATTTATTAACATACTACTTATACAGTCATTATGGTAATATATATCAATACATGATTAATTATGATCTCTAATTACTACGATACAAATAGAAAGAAAATAACGCAAATAATTAAAGGTATATTAAAAATGTGCTTTGCTTGTGGTCGTCGATATTGACTAGACGAATGGCAATTCGATTTCCGCAGGATCGAAACTAAGCATGTACCAAGATGTTTTCGGAATTCACGAACATTTCTAATTTAAATTGGTAACACTGTCGGGTGACGTTGAAAGAAAATATTTTGAGGAAACTTAAACCTGAGAAATGTTCATTTACTGCCATTTGTGGAAAAATATAGAACTGGATTTCTTGGAGCTTGAAATCGCTAGTACAAATGGGCTGATATCTTCTGATATGATATAATATTAAAGGTACAATTAATTGTTTCAGGGTGGCTCTTCGACGTACTACAGTCCTACATACCAGCATTCTATGTGGCAGGGGGTACTATAGCATTAAGTGGACTAATCCTATTCTTCATACCCGTGATCGCGAGGCGGAACGCTAGGAAACAGTGGATGCAAGATACTCCTTTGGAGCAAATATAGCAGGATGCATATCGCGGACCATACCGCGATTACCCAGTGATTGTTTTGAATAGCCCATCGACACCATCCTATACTGGCTCTACGGATGACACCTACAGTAACAGGGTATACAAAACTGCAATAACAGAAGATAATTATAACCTTTGTTTAGAAGATGATGATTGTGAATTCAAAGAACGAACGACGAATGAATGTGATGTACATTTATATGAAAACCATCGAGCCCATTCCAGGAATAGCATCAAATATACTAAAGATTTTATGGATATGTAGGTAGTGTTATTAATATGGTGCAATATCGATTTTAAGTATAATTGTGACTTTTATTGAAATAATATACTTTTTGCGCTATTCGATGAACTGTAATTAATTGTGTAATTATTGTAAGCTATAAGGTATACGATACTAATAACCTTGCTATGTACGTAATACCCAATATCAACAGGAAATAAATAACGAGTGCGGTACTATGTGCAAAACATATTTAATCATTTTGTGAGATAAACGATTGGCCGGTTACCGTTTAATTATAAAGAGTGAAATATGTGGACAATGTACTATTGTTATATTGTGTGGCTATACCCCATACGATATGGCCTTATTGTGGACCAATCGTGGTTAGATGTGATGATAACAAATTGTACCTAATTAAAGAATAATCTGCTTAATGTGATTATAGAAGAATAGCCTTAAACCAACCAAATTAAGTTTGTATACCAAAATGTTTACTATAATTTTCCTTAATCATTAGTGATATCTTCCAAGTTGTGTTCAAGTAGATATAGTACGTTAGAACAAATCATCTTCCGTTTTCGTTGAATTTGAACATCTTTAAACTATGTTACTGGATAATGCGACTGAATTAGATGATCATACAATGTATCATTTATGAAACTCGACTGCGATGATATTCTTCGTACAAATCTTTGTCTCTTTATATTAATTATATTGTTGGCATTCTTGCAATCGTATATAATGCGATATCTTTGCACTAATGTTACTACTTGTATAAATACATATTACACATAATTACCAATAATTAAAATATTTTAAATTCTACTCTGGTGTTATGTTATTTCCTTTATTATGATTACGTTCATAAATAAATAAAAAAACAAATTAGTAGGAAAGTGTTACTGCAATTGTTTACAAAACGTTCATATTCTATTCACATTCATCATACATGACAACTGGTACAACCTTGAAACACAATAAGGAAACTGAATAAACAAACATAAACTTATTTGTATCCGCATTGTTTTCAAGTAATAATGGCGAATAAGTTAGTAAAGAATTTATAGAAGGAAAATAAAATAATTTTTTTTTTCTAATTGGCTACGCTATATGCCTAGTAAGACCTTGACACCTTCACCTGACTAGTGAAATTAAAATACTTGTATTGGATATAAGGAATACCATAGGAAGTTAGGAATTGTATTGGAAGTTAGGTCATTTTATCCATAAACACGAAGATAACATTTGTAAAAAATATGCAATCGACTATTCAAGTATTATTACTTAATTACTTTTATAAAATAATATTATACATTTCATTTTTTTTTATCATTTTTAAAGTTATAAAATACTCGCATATTGTACTGAACTTGTAATCAGAACAAATAAGAAAATCGTAAAGTTATATTAGAACGTATATCTATCACGTGAATGAATCTTGGCGAAGAATGCATGATTACGCTTTTTCACAGGGACTAAGCAAGATCGAACATTACAATAGTAAATGTCAGAAGACTTCCTACTTTTAATCAAGCTAATCACCGTGAAACATCAAACGACTTTTACATAAATGTCGACGACGGTATCAGTCATTAATTAACTTTTTTTCTCAAAATGACTACGCTATTGGTCTAGCAAAGGCTTAACAGCTTTACCGGGCTACGATTAACTAACAATATGACAAAGATAGAGACCTTCAGATAAACTTTTTTTTTCTAACAAAACACATAGTAAAGAATAATGAAGATCGACTTCTAATGTTAAATTAATGCTAAATATTAAGTTGGAACTTTTCATGTGGTAATTATGTTATTAGCAACAATAGAGGTTTATAGAAGATATATAGAACTAACTATTAACACAAGTAAAGGCTTACTTCTAAAGTATAAGCGAATAAGCTTTGTTAATTAATACAAAAAACATAATCCAAGATTAATTTATTATAAATTAATTAAAAATAACACTACTTCAGAATTTATACATTCTAAGATTTTTAATGCCACCTCTTCCAGTGTAAATTGATTTAGAAAGCTTACTAAATATTATATAGTACAACTACGTCTGTACTATAATGTCTCTAACGACACTTCACCTAATTCATGATCGTCTTTTATAACTCACAGTATTTTGAAACCAAAATAGTTTATTAAAAAATCTACAGATGCCGTATTTCAGTTATTTTCTTAAATATTATAGTTATTTTCTTGAATTGTAATATTGTGATTTTCAAATATTAAGTTCGAACATTTTTTTATAAGGTTAAAAGATGAAAATAACTATCACCTGGTATTTGGTACTCATGTCATTCTTAATAGGTAAATATTTAGCTAATGAAAAAGACTACTTGTCTAGTTTTCTATATATATAACATTCTTTTGCCGGCTGTACGTAACCGCATCACTTGCGATCGGCTGCACCTATTTAACTACATTTTTTACTGTGTTTGTAATTGTTAACACAAAATTCGTATGAAGTAAAATGTTCGAAAGATAGTACGGAATAATAAAAGATGAGGATTTAAAATCTCCATATATCAAAAAGTGAAAGATATCGAAAACACTAAAGAGATGTAACTAATATTGATAGATGAACGTTGTCCGAATGCCATTTTATTTAGTTGCATATTCGTGCTGTAAATGAAATACTAGTCTCATTCTCTTAATATCTCGTAGATCCGTGTGAATCCAGCGCAGGCAGCTATCTAAATAAAATATCTATCAGTTCGTATATTTATCATGTCAAACGCCGTTTCAGTGACCACTAAGGAAATTTGTATATGTAAGCATGTTTTTTATAGAGAAAGTGTTTTGCTATTCATTTTACTATAACTCATTGCCGGGAGACGCTGCAATACATCAAATTTTGCAACGTTCAGCCGATCGTCATAAAAACACGCGTGTGTACTAATCTGACACGAGGTGTATTTATACAATATTATTTTTGCTATATCTCAACTATTTATTACAATAAAGAATAATGGAAACATATCATTAAAAATCGAACCACTGGCACTGCTAGAATAAAAAACGTTAAAAATCTTTATACTTTCAATTTCAAAATTTCAAAGTATTCGCAAAATATTCAAGATACTGGAAATCTGTGGCTGTTGTGGAAATCGTGACATATTATCTTGTAGTCGAAATACTTTATATCCAAAATGAACCATTCAAATTCCACAAATAATGTCGTCCTTTTTGTACAAGAAAGTTAACGTTAAAGTTATCCGTTAGAATGTAACCATCCAAAAGTTCCACAAATAGGTATTTATTGTTTCCATCTGCTAGATTCTACACCGTGAGACGTGCTCCAATTATATTTCTGTATGTGAAGAAAACAAATGTAGCTCATTCTATCGATAAATTACAAATAAACCACCTACCATCTTACCCAATTTCGCTCTAGGTCCTTGCTTCTCCACAAAACTGTTACAGACAGTTCTAAGACAGATGATTTTACCTAATTGCTACTCACGAGTTTCAACTAAAAATTTTAATATGACATTCCACGTATTTTACAAAGAAGAGACGGAAACACGTTCTCCCATTAACATTATAATAGCAAGAGTAAACCATTATTAATCATAATTTTGGAGTAAATGCATATTACTTGTGCATAAACACTAGCATATATTTCATAATCCTTTAACCCCTAAATTGTCTTTTATTATTGAGAAAAGATAACTAGCCCAATAAGAACTAGTGACTATTAATTATTGATTTGCTAAGACTGATGCCTCTAAAGGTACTGTGTGTAATAAAATATTATTTTGACAATGACTTCATAATATTTTTCAGCAATTCTTAAAATGTATTTTTGCAAAATTCTGAAATAAGTTATGTTTTCTTCTATCAATGCTAAATAAACCAGAATAACACTTATGAACAATGTAACAAAAACAAAAGTTAACAGTGTTCAATTTAACAGAAGTTAAGAAAACCATGATTAACTTTTCACTTAAAAAGTTAAACATTGTGTAATATTGTTAATTCAATAATTAGCTAATTAAATTGCCTCTGACCAACTTTGAACATACCGTGCAGGTATTTTAAAAGGTTTTGCTCATATTATAACTTCTATAAATTTTGCATTGCATGTCGCGGCGTAGGCGGCTTAAATCGAATGTAACCATCCAAAACATTGAGCAGATTATAATCCGATTCGACTAAAACTTATTCGACAATTAATTCTTGCGACATAAATTTCATTGTGAAACTTAAGTTCATTGAGAGTTTTAAATAAAAAAATACATATTTACTTTTGTATTCATTAAATCATAAATTTCAAGTGAGTTTATTAATTTAAAATAGACAAATGTGTGTTCTAGTCAGAGAGATACGTAGAGACCAGGATCTTGAATTACATCTTGTAAATCCTGTTACGATAAAATCACTTTTGCTACGGTCTGATACACGTATTGTCCATGTTTCATGCGTCGAATAAAGTTTTATTAATCATTTAATTTCATAAGGAACTTTAAAAAAAAAGTGGAAACAGTCGTAAGCATTACCGAAAGTGATAACCCAAAATTTCATAATTTGCAAATTAAAATCATTAGCATTACTCCAGTTTTCACATCTACAAGGTAGTTCGTGCAATAATTATATACATTTTTATACAGATTAACACTTAATCAAACATAGGTTGTACGATCATAATACAAAATATAAATATCACATTTACATAGCGCGCTATACTACGGGTCGCTAGTCTGGTGCAAGCGCAACGTCATGAGCATGTCGAGGTCTTTGGTGACGAAAACCCATAAGGTTTTTCCTAATAAAAATCACTCAATGCGGCTAAAGAAATTATCACTACAGAAATGTAGAGATAAATCAACAACACTTCATTTGCACGAGCGATAATCCTAAACAACATTCATTTTGAACAAACTACTACCAAAGTATAGAGTTTCCTGTTAAGCTGGATTGGTGAATGAAACCAATTTTAATTATAAACATATCCCATAAACCTTTTCAATATCTGTGGTAGTCATTTAATTTTGTCCGTATTTCCAGCAAACAACACTCGTAGTAGACCTGTGAAAGAGAATAAAATCCTAACTATTGCTATAAATGTGAAAAGTAATTAGTTTGTTTGTTACGCTTTTACATTTTAATTAGGTATTCTATTGATTTCCCCTGGAATTTCGCCAACATATTGTCAGGCATACTGAGAGAATATTGGGTATATCTTATCTAAAAAAATGTACTGTACCCGCGTAATCAAAGCTGCGGGGAAAGCTAGTATTGAATATTTGTTTGAAAAAAATATTGGTATTACGGGTACAAAAAGGTTGAGCCGTCACGGGACGCCTGGCAGAGGTGAAACATCGAAATTGTTCGAATCGAGCGAATCTCAAATCCTCAAATTACACTGTTATAGGTATGCGAGCTCAGTGCGGCAAGAGAGATTACGCACAGTCACTTGCGCATGCCGTCGTCGCGTCGTCGCCACGCTAACAGTCAGTTTTACTCGCGCCCATAGATGTTTCACATTAATAATGAAGACGTTAGCTATTAACACTTTATACTGAAGTGTTTCCTTAATGTATACTAGTTATTTTATCATTCCTCTATAAAAAATAATTTACTGTTTGTACTTTCGTTAGCAGAGCCTCGATCTGACTACGCTATTGACCCAGCAAGGTCTTAACAGCTTCACCGGACTACATTTTCGTTAGCAGAGACCAAGTTTATAGTGATCAGTTGTACAGCCAAAGCGTAAAAATATAATAAAGAAACAGACTCACATTCGTGTTTATAGTATTAGTAAGGATTTGATCTGAGAGTAAAATTATATTCTTCGGTAATCAATTTATTACACTGCAAAGAAAAGATGTCTCTATTTGTGCCAGAAAACATTAGTTTGTTACCGCTGGCAATTGGTATTGGCACAGCTGATCAAAGTTTTCGATGCACTGACACCAGAAATAGAATCGGAATATGTTTGCACTTACCTTCGATCTTCTCACTTTTTATGAGCACATTTAAATAAGACACATTATATGAGGAATTTCTTGAGCTTTTTAAAATCCATTACACTAACTGTGGTCTCCTGGATAGTTGGGAAAACGAAGTTTCATTTATTTTTAAGCTCGAGCTCTCATCGCAATTCTTTATTAATTAAACGAAACAATTCGACTGAATAATAAATTTACTTTATTATGTGATTCTTTCTTTCTCTCTGGTCATGATCCAACTTTCGTTATTCAATTTCATCAAAATAAAACATACGTTTAAGACACGCGTGGCACGAATATTTATAATTAATAAAGCCATTCATAAATGAAAATGAAATGATATCAAAGATCATTGACTTTCCTTGAACGCCTCATAGATAACATAATTTGGCTCGTATAAATGTTTTATATCGCAATTTATAATACGTGTAGGTGTACTACACACGGGAAGTCATATTTCAATATACATAAGTGTTTGTATTGAATTTCACCAATAGGATTATTTCAGACAAGGTTATTTCATTGCTATTTATTCAAACTATTTTAACCCAATGCTGAAATGTAGATGATAAATTAGTCACGAAATGTTTATCACATAAAAATTCATCAACAATAGAACCAAACTAATGCGCTATTTATCTTTACATATATAATTCTGGTTTGCAATTCGTCATACTTCACGGTCCGTACGTCTAGAATCTACAGTATTTGTACATTGCTCAATATATATAGTAGTATCTATCATACATCAATACTTTATTTTTTTACCGTGGGGAAATCCCTTATGGATACCCACCCTCCCGGGGGAGAGGGTGGGTTATGTCCGACTCGCACGGAATAAAACCCCATGGTGTACCGACCGACCGTATTGTTGGGGCGGCAAGGGATCGTTCTAAGCTATTCTCCTTAGATAGCCGCCCCAACGGTCCGCCCGGTGGAAGGTGGCCGCCAGGCTCCTACCTATAGAGAGGCAGCTGGGTACACACCAGCTGCCTCCCCTCGTTCGCCGGACCTGTGCAATGAGGGGATGAGCCCCCCGGCTACATCCCCTCAGGTCCGGCTACGGTGGCAGGAGGAGTTGGGCGAAGCGCCGCCTCCTCCTGCCGATCCTCTGTTGGCGAAGACGGCCACTGAGGCGGTCCGCCTCGCGGGCCCTCTCCGCTGCCTCCTTTTGCGTGATGACTTCCTCCCAAAAGGAGGCCACTACTCGCCACGCCTGCTCGCTGCAGAGCATGGACGAAACCACGCTCGGTAGCGACAAATCCTCCCCCACCACCGCCGCCAGAGTGCGGCGCTCCACCTCCCACGCAACACACTCAGAGAGAGTGTGCTGCGCGGTATCCTCCTCAGCGCCGCACTCATGGCAGGCAGTTGTCGGCTCCCTGCGAGCGATTCGGTGCAGATACCATCCGAAACAACCGTGTCCGGTCAGCACCTGCACCAGCCTGAACGACAGGGAGCCCCATCTCCTCCCAATCCACTCCCGCGGGACCTGGCGGACGGCGTCGACGGTGTACATTCCGAAGCGCGCGTCCGACAGGTCCTGCACCCACCGCTATACCGCCTCCTCCCGCAACTCCTGCCTTTTGTGAATTCGTATACGGCGGCGAGAACTCCTGCCTCCAGCTCCCAAGAAAGGGAGCCGGCGAGCGTGAAATCCGCCGCCGAGGACACCGTCCGGTACGCCCGGATAGCCCTCAGCGCCACCGTGCGTTGCGCATTGCGAAGCGCGCGCACGTTGGCGGCACCGAGGGCGTCTGCCCAGACCGGTGCCCCGTAAGCGGCCATCGCCCACACGACTCCCATGTACAGTTGGCAGCACCTGGCCCCTGGCCCCCCAATATTGGGGAGCAATCGACCGAGTGCCGCCGCCGCCCTAGCAATTCGTGGCCCGAGCCCCGCGAAGACAATCGCTGAAGGGTCTTTCCCATCAAAACAGCGTTGCCGCCAAGGAATGAAAGCGAAATAATCTCGCATTCCATCCCAATCTGCTAACGAGTAGATTTCAGACGAAAGGGCCCCGATACCCCCCGAAATAGGTCGCTGGGACCCCAAATCCGACCACCAACCGGCACGATGAACCTACCCAAGATTATGCGTGGCATGGTGGGGCAGCCTCTCATGGTGGTTATTCATGATTGGGCCCCTGTACTATACCGCGGGCGGCCAATAACTCTATTTTAAATCCACGACTTATTAAATTCTGTGCAAAACCAACATCTGCCTACTGGGCCCACTAGTAATAATATAAAAAGCACGAATGGAAATATATAGGATATATCTTCATCAATTTAGTAGCGATTAATATAGTATCAATTTAATATGATATTAATTTGGCACTTTTGTTTGATAAATATTTTCTGTGTCGAAAATGATAGCAGCTTGATTTTGTAGGTTCTCAGGCTGGCAACGCACTTGCGACTCCTTTGGTGTTGCTAGTGTTTATGGACGGCGGTCATCGCTTAACATCATGTGATCCGCCTGTACGTTTGTCTCCTATATGACATTAAAAAATATGTTTTTTGCAGTTAAATAATCTTTGTTAGAACAACTATTGCATTATTCATTGAAAATAAATATTTTGATTTGTACATATTTTCTAACATTTGTTCCTAGTACTAGATCTAAACTAAATCAGAGTTTATAGTAATAATAAAAACAAATATTATACGAATATTTATTTTAAGCGTAAACAGAAACATTTTAATAAACTCAGTCGAAGTTAAGTAACTCAATTCAAATGCCACAGTCTGCATCAAAGCAGATGTATGGTTATCTCTATCTTTATCAGAGAACACTTCGTATACACTTTGTTTTATAGCTAAACACGATTATACCGTTTTGCCATATCAGGGTGGAGTAAAGCGTAATGCTTACGCATGCGGCCTAACAACGCAACACGAAGCCGCTCTTCACCAGCCAAATAACACAATACTGGAACACTAGTCGCCAACTGGAACACAGATATAAGACAAAATAATAAAAATGCAATACTGTAGTTTAGAGGGCGGTGCTGATCAAACACAATTGGCAGTCGCCACTATTAAAGGTCTAAAAATCTCCGAATGCGCCAACTGAATATACACAGACTGATTCTTATTCGTGGCAAAATAAAAGACAATCATTTTGATGAGGTTAGTTTTAGTGGTATAAGAATATAATTAGGTACAGTAACGTAATTGTCAAAATGTATTGTCAATATTTACTGATGCTCCCGGTTCCTTGTTACTGAAAAACACAAGGTTGATTTTCTTTTAGTTAAACAATACATGTCCCAAGGCAAGTTCATTTTTTGGTAAATTTATGTTTTTTTCAGAAATTTCTCAATAAACATACAATTGATATAATTTTAAAAATTGTTCAATTTGATAAGAAATAACATTTGTTATGAAAAAGTATTAAAAGAAACATGATTTACTTTGAAATCGAACCTAGACCACCGTGCACAAGTGTTGTTTTTAAAACATTTTCTTTTCTTCACTTGTTTTTTGATCAAAAAAAGCTTTTTAGTGGTGTGGAAAAAAACACAACCCTTCTGGGGTTTTGAATACTGGATATACACCTTTTGCATAGACCTTGTGCTGTACGAAATTTAAAAAATAATATAAACAAAGTCAATTTATACCATGGGATTTAGAGTGACTTTTATATGGTTAAATGAAAGTACACAGTTGAACTTTAATTCACTATTACCATTTGAGATGAATATGTATTTGATAATCTGATACTTTGTTATATTCATTTTAAAAAATATCGCGTGTCCATCCAATCCATTCCATCTTATTTTTAAAACCACTCACATACAGCAACTAATGATAATAGCTACAACAAAACTACACAGAAACATGAATGTAATTCAGTATTAAATTTCAATTTAATTTATTGAATTAATCAACAGAAAGCTTAATGTCCTGTTATAATTATAAAAATGGTGTACCAAATAAATAAACTACAGGAAAATATAGTGATAATGATTCACCAGCGACCTTGCATATTGTAGTGCGTGTAGATTATTAATAATTAGACCAATAAACGAAATAATTAAACTGAACTACTGCTATAAATAAACACTAATTAATATCGTGTCTGGTACTATTTAGATGATTTAGTATAAGTCATATACGACAATAAGAACTTATCCATGAATTCTTTCGAGATTTATTTACCAATGTGGATATAGCATCTGTCAACAGTCCGATGAATTATATAATTAAAATAATCAAAAGAGTAAACTAGACTGAAATCTACAACGTTTTATAACCTAGATACACTGTTGGTGGTAGAGCCACGATGAAGTTGTAACTGGTTTCAGCATGAATGCGTCGACTCGCCCGGAGTAGTACCACTCTCTCACAGAAAAACGACGTGAATTAACAGTGCTTGCGTTGTTGCCTTTCGTTTGGTCAGTGAGAACGTAGGAGATCCACCTCTCCCCCTCTCCCTTCCGCTTCCCCTTCCCCACCAACACAGGTTGGTAACGCACTTGCGACTCCTCTGATGTTGCTGATGTCTATGGACGGTGGTGATCACTTAACATCAGGTGGTCCACCTGTTCATCTGCCTCCTATGATATAAAAAATAAAAAACTTACATTATTTAAAAAAAAATATGTAACAAAATTTTAAGGAACATTAGAAAAAGAATAAGTACAAACGAAAAAGTGAAAATGGATTCATTTGTAGATACTAAATCTGAAAGAATTAAATTAATGGAAAAGAAAACAAGATGGCAAATAAAATTAAGAATATTGAAATATTATTTACTAAATGTTGTCATGAATATAAAATGTATTTAGTTGTCCTTTCGAATTTAAATGTTTGATGGTCAAATATGTCTAATATGGTTGGATGCGAGTTCATAGTTCAAGTGAGTGTAAGTAAAAATTTTAAATGAAAATAAAATAGTAAGTGAAGCTCTAAAAACAAAAATAGTATTGTAAGACGTATGATAGTTAAATTGTTGATATATTAATAGCAATAACTTACCTCAGAGCTAATAGATGCTATCAAGGCTAAAGCCGGCGGTACGTGTGGTCGGTAACCGAATATAATCAAGGGCATCCATTGCCAACCTGCATGAACAGCGGCTGGTATCCACATCGCTAAGGTGGCAACGCATATCGCGTGGACACTCTTAAATAGAATAGAACACTTTAAAATGATTACCTATATACATTATAAGATATATTTACGTAATCAGACAACATAACCATGTACATTGAAAAAAAAATGTTAGTTACCTACATTATTCGATTATACGAATAAAACAAATGACATTTATATTTGACTTAATCGCTAATTTTACACAAAAAAATGGTACACAATTATTACAACAATTAGGATTCGTCTATAAATTTAAGACAACAATCATATTGATGAAACTGATCTAATTATTTTATACAACGCCTACAATCTTGTCTTATTTTATACAAAAATCATTGAAATTTTTATATTTGGAGGTTATTTTTTAAAGGAAATTCATATCATTTTAACCTATATAAGTGAGATTACGTGTACATAGATAAACTAATTAAATTGATTCTACCGAACTCATTTAGTACTTCTTGTCACAGTTTGACACAGCTATACTGAACTTGCGGTCGCATATCAAAGTTTGGTAAAACCTATAGAAAATATATCAGCCTGTAGATTGTTGCACTCGGAAAGATTTAGTGAAGTAAATATTTCTTGATAGAGAAATAATAGGATTTGTCAACGTTAAGATATAGACAAAAGTAATATAGAATATACTAAAGATAGAAATGGAGCAGGTTCTCCAATGACAATGTCGGGACACATGAATTGATACTTAGCGCCAGAATTTTGACTCAAAGTTGGTAACTAGCCAGGAAAACACTAGAAAATATGAGACCCTTCATCACACATGGCAATCCGCGGCGACCTAGTAAAATAAATATCGTCTTACCAGCGATCCCAGTATTGTGGATTTCTTAAGCTCAATTAAAGCAAATTGAAAAACTAAAAGTGAAATATGGAGTTCACCTGTGTTAAACGCTTTTGTTCTTTCTGCTGTTCACCTTTGTAGAATATTTTCTCCAATCGTACTGCTTTTCCCATGTAATAAAATCTAAAACAGTACGGCTATAGTTTATACATATAAAATGGTATATTCGTCATAATTACAGCACTTAAACTCACATCGCAACTATTGGAATGATCGCACAGACGAGTATATAGGGTACAGTAAACCCCAAATGTTTCGCCCCTGAAGACACAGATGGCCACAGAAATAAGCACGAAGTACCAGTTGAATCACAAGAATACTGTCCATATCCAAACAATGGTGGGATCGCAAATACTGCAGCATTTATCCAACTTACACCGACTAACGTCCAATATAATCGGACATATACGGATTTTTCTGGAAAAAATGTATTATGTAGTATTTCCGGGTATATAATAGGTCTTTACCTATGAAATTGTCGTTTTGTATGAAAAAATTTAAACGAATTTTTTTCATGTATTTTTTATTTGTATTAATCGAAGTAATCACCCATGCAATCAATGCATCTTTGCCAACGCAGTGGCAGTTTATTATTGCCATTCTTGAAGAAATCAGCTGGACCGGAGGCGACGAATTCTTCGGGTATTGAATTTTTATCCCGCCAAGGAGTTATCCAAATTCTGGAAAAAGTAGTAGTCTGTAGGCGCAAGGTCTGGTGAGTAGGGCGGATGACGGAAAACTTCCAACCCCAGTTCTCGAAGACCGTCTGCTGTGCAGTATGAGGACGCGTGTTGTCGTGCAGGAGCAGCGGAGATGAGCGATTGACCAATGCTGGTTGGAAATGTGCCAGCTTCTCCATCATTGTGTTCAGTTCTTCACAGTACACATCTGCAGTAATGCTTACCCCGTTTGGTAAGAAGCTGTGATGAATCACACCGGCGCTAGACCACCGAACAGTGACCATCACTTTTCTAGGGGTAAGTTTTCATTTAGGGCATTGTTTAGGTGCTGAACCAGGAGCCAACCAACTTGCTGAGCGCTAGCGGTTATCAAACAGAATCATTTTTCATCGCAGGTAACAATGCGGTTCAAAATTCCTTTACTTGTGTGTCTGTTGAGCAGTGGAAGGCACGTCTCGACACGTACTTCGCGCTGGCGATCATTAAGTTCGTGGGGCACCCATTTGTCAAGCTTTTTTACCTTGCCAATTTGACGCAAATGGACCAATATTGTTTTGATGCTAACGTCGAAAGCTGCTGCTAATCTAGCCGTAGATTGTGTATCATCAGCTTCCAAAATCGCTTTTAATTCGTCATTGTCGACCAAAGTCTTCGGACGACCGCGAGGTTCATTTTTCAGGTCGAAATTTCCAGAACCGAAGCGAGCAAACCAATAACAGGTGGTGCGTTGCTGTTAGCTCCGTAAACGTCGTTGATGTTGCGTGCCGCTTGTGCCGCGTCGTTGCCACGATGGTACTCATATTCCATAATTACTCGAATTAAAAATTATCCATGAATCCGTATCCATGATGACAAAAAAGATTGAAATGCGATGAAAATGTAACACTAATCAATAAACAAAAGGACTACTATTGGGAAAAGAATTCCATGTTTTTAAAATTAAATTAATTTGAAATTAGAATTCTTTGTCAAACAAAAACTATTTTGATTTGAAATGGCCAGTACTACAGAACGGCAATTTCATAGGTAAAGACTTATTATTATACACATACAATTATCAGTTTTAATACATACCTCGTCTATAGTATCTTGCTACTAAATATCTCTCCAAAACTAATACAAAAAGTGCAGTCATTTGAAAGACACCAAAGAATTGATTGAAAAATGCAAAGATCTGGCAACACGCTGGTCCAAACAGCCATCTAAAAGAAAATAACAAGTTAAAACAATGTTTAACAAAAACAAAAAAAAAAACATAATATAATCTACACAAACCTTTTAGCTACTGCCGATGATCCCGCAAAGGGAAACCCAAGTAAATTTCTTCCAAGGGACGCTGTACAAAGATTAAGTACCAAAATATAACTTTTGAAAATTAAAAGGTGACTGTGAATAAACGTAACAAAAAGCCATCCATTGAGCAGCACCCCGAATATACCTGCGTAACAATATTATTAACAAATTGATTAATGCATTATTTATTTGATGCTTAATAACTTTTATACGTATATGTTAAAATACACAAGACAATAAAATAAATACAAACAAATTGCTGGTATAATGTACGCAACTAAATTAAAAACTGCGTAATTCAACAGTAATTTCTCGATTGGTCAACTAATGTACGTATCGAGTTGTTTAAAGCATTTGTCATTTTATTTTCTAGTGTATTCCTATATAACGTATGTTAGAATATAAATACTTATGCATTATGCAATATAAAATATTCAATTTATATAATAATAGTAACACAAATAAACACAAACCCTACCATAACGTAATTATTAATTCTAAAAAACGAAACTAACCAAATAGGAAAAGACAAGCTCCCAATAATGTTTTAAATGAACCATCAAAATAATACCACGGACACTCGTCTTCATTAAAATCAAACATCGCTGGTGAAGCGCTGCCTCCGATAACAGGATTACGCGCTAATCGAACCGTTTCCGAAAATTTGCTTAATTGGCATTTGTGAACGTCCGCGTTGAACAAGTGGTCACAGAGACTGGTCAGGTTGTCGAACCAACTCAGAGACTTAGAACAAAAGGTGTGGATCACATTACAGGACCTGTACTCACTTTGTGCATGACATCGAGGGCGTGAACGTACTCCCGAGCGTACTGTTTGAAATATCTAACAACTATTTAACGAATACCAAATGACCACAATACCAAATACACATTAGTTACTTATTGTCACAGAAGATTAACACGCAGAAGTCATGGACGATTGCTAATATTTTACATAGTTAGTCACAAGACCTACTAGAATTAAGTGGGTTACACAACACAAAAAGAAATGCATTTATTTAATCAATGTATTACCCTGTCTCCCAGAAATGTGTTACGAAACATCTGCAGGATTAAAACTAGTTCCTTACTCATACATTCATTTTCATATATAATGAATATATAATCATAAGTACAAACATAACCATTGTTTAAGCGCACGTGTCAATGACATCTATACTATAACAATATAAATCAATGCACGATATATGAAGACATGGTGCAATAACCGTGCACTATGCATCAAGTAAATATTCCTTATTAGAATATTATCGTATATTCACGTCCTATTGTATACCACATAATATTACACTAACGATAATTAAATATTACCTATGTCACATTGTCTACAACGAGACACTTATGTAAATATGTATGTTCTACTTCACTTTCTTAATTTGACGAATAAAGTGAGTGGTCCTTGTATATACTTACATAGTTCTTAACAACTATACAAATTTAGATGAAATGAAATCGTCCGAACAATTTATTCTTATTTATAAAGCGAATTACATATTACCTATACTTATCAAATGATTCATAATTATATTTATTAAGAAATAATATCAGTAAGCAGCATAAGTTAAAGTTTTTTCTAATATATTATAGAATGTATACCTTATATGCGTATATTTCATTTTCTTATTAAAAATTATTTTAATATGTTACAAGTAAATCATTATTGCATATACTGTAAATATTTAGTTTATGTCTGCACTGAGAAGCTTCCAATATATTATTTTACAAACCGATTTAAAAATAGTTTTTTCCTCGACCTATATTTATAGGTATCCGAATTTTTCTCAGATGTCATGGATTCGTTATTCACACCGTTCGCAATACGAACTCAGGTAACCGACTTAACGTAGCAACGGGAAAATCAAATGGTAGTCTACAGATACCTGACCTATTCGCCGAGAGCTTGGCAACGCCGATGAAAATCCCGTCAGGTTCATATTGGGCACGCATCGCTGCCGCACGTCGATCCGACTCAGTTAATTACAGAGAAGATCACGCACGTTTTTGGCGATGTTACAAACATCCGATCACCACGTAACTGTTATCAAACTCGTTGATTTGTGTTCGCATTGAGCGCACAGTGCAGTGCCGTCATCGACGGAGTCGCGGCAGGATGTTGTCGTCGGACCAATTGCTACTAATGGTTAAGGAACACCTCGGACTTTACGACTCGATCGACGGTATTCAACATTCTTGTAAATGGATTATTAAGGAATCGTCTCTTGGTGGTCGAGGTTTGTTCGCGACTGTAGATATATCACCGGGAGAAGTGCTCTTCGTCGATCATCCACTTATTTATGGCCCGCGAGCCGGAACTATCATACAACGAGGATGTACGGTTTGTTGCAAATTAGATAGCGACATGTTTTTTAAGTGTACCAAATGTGCTTTATTATTGTGTTCTGTGGACTGTCAAAACACTAGTACTCATGAAGACGATTGCAATATAATTTCGCAATGGAAAAATAAAGTACCCATTGATGAAATTGATGACACTATACTGTCACAAGGATTGACAGCTATAAGATCTCTACTACTAACTGAAAATCAAAAACAGTTTTTGGCGTCTCTTCAAGCACATACATTGCCACAACACGGAAGTGAAATCAGAAACTTGAAGCAATATTTTGAGATACCCGAGAAAGACGAACAACTCATGACTTTAGCTTGCTGCGCTTTAGATACGAATGCGTATCAAATAGCAACATATTATGGTAAAAAGGAGATGAGTATGCGCGGTCTATACCCGGTCTCTGGATTAATGAATCACAACTGTATATCGAACACCAGGTATAGCTATAACAGCGAAAGACAAATGACGGTTAAAGCGGTAAAACACATTCGAAACGGTACTGAGATATTTACCTGTTATTCTGGCGTACTTTGGGGAACGCCTGCACGTCGAACACATTTATATAAAACTAAACATTTTTGGTGTAAGTGTGAAAGATGTGCAGATCCTACAGAACGGGGTACACTGTTGGCAGCTCTCAAATGTTTCTCGAGTGAATGCACAGGCTACTTACTGCCTCTAGAACCACTGAGAACATCAACTGCTTGGCGATGTATTGAGTGCGAATTACGCGTCCCCTGCAGTAATATTTGTGCTATACAAGGTGCACTCGGAAGTTTAATGGGCACTTTAGACTTTGAGAATGTAGAAGAGTTAGAGAATTTTCTTCTTCATCGTGTTACTAAATATATTCCAAAATCTAATCAAATAGTTATTGATCTGCAATGTCGTTTAATATGGGAGTTTGGAGATACAGAAGGACTCCGTTGGCATGGTAAGAAAAATTGCTAATAACTATTTGTATATATATTTTTGTAAGTTTTTAACATCCTAATAATAAATGCGAAAGTGAGTTTGTTTGTTTGTGCCATGCCTTAACTACTGAACTAATCATCATGTAATTTTGCATACACATTGTCAAGTCAAAGTGAGTTAAATCTTTATTAACACGAACGAAACCGCGAGCAAAGAGGATTACTCGGATATAAATTTATTTAGCATTCCTTGTTTAATTTCTTATTTAATATTATTTGTATATTTTATGGTCAACGCCAATTCTTTACTTCTTTACATTATAATATTTAGATATTGAGTTTAAATGCAATAAATATGAGATTCTATATTAACAAACTAACCACAAACGAATAAATGAAGTATAAGTTTCTTAGAAGGGTATATATTACAGTTCGATCTACAAGCAAACGTCACGTAAACTTGAAATGCTTATCTTGTCAGATCATACAGATATGTTAAATAAGATAAACATTATCTCTATCTTGATTAAGTAATATTTGTCCTAAGTATGACAATCTTATATTGAATTTGATCTCATAGAATTATCAACTTTTTAATACTTTTGATTCTGTTAGTAAAAAACTACGATTAGGCTGAATGAATTGCGACTTTGTAGCTTTCCAAAAATATACTATATAAGTACGTGAACATTATACACGCAGTCGTGTATAATCTCTTTGGATAGATGTGGATTTTACTATCTATTCTTATAGTCAACACATAACAACAAAAATATTATTATAAATTTAATTATAATATTAAATTCATTATTATAAATTTAATTATAATATTAAATTCATTATTATAAATTTAATTATAATATTAAATTCATCGTAATATTATTTATTATAATGAGTTATTAACTATAATATTATGATAATTATAATCACAATTACATTTACTGTTTAATTACAATTATTATTGTCTTTTGTCTTTTTAGTATGCATATTTTTGCCTCAATTTATATAGAATTGTGTGAGTCAAAGCGATATTATAATACTATATTGAAAATCGGAACTTGTTAGAGCTGTTGTTTAAGGTAATTAACATATGATATTCTTACACATGGGATATTTTATTTACCATGTATTGACATACGTATACATTTTTCTATGCCAAAAGCATTGAAATTTAGGGTTAGTTATGCACAATAAACACATTTTTATTTAAAACGCTAATCTTTTGTAAAAGTTGGTGTGAGATAATTTAAATCAACGAGTTTTAACAATGCAATAACTATTAGAATAGATACCATTATCAATTTGTAGAACAATATATGTTTATATGAATAGCAATGTCACTCGGTCCTTTATTACAAGTTCAAAGAGCTTGTAGTTAATTAAGAACAAAGAATCATATTAATCATACAATAATTAATGATTTTACGGAATTCGAATCTGCAAACTCTTAACCCAATAAAAAAGGTTTATTATCACTTCACCTTGACTGATACTTTTGAAAGTAAAATGTGTTATTGTTCTATATACAAGACAAAAAGTGAATATTTATAACGCCCTCTGCCTCTTGCAAACAAGGAGGGAACACGTCACTTCCTACTCACTTTACCTATTAACGGCTGGCGATGATACGCGAACTCACTGATGTTATTTTAAACAATACACGATCTTTGCTTCAGTTTATATAC
Source organism: Antheraea mylitta (assembly GCA_014332785.1). Classification (NCBI taxonomy): domain Eukaryota; kingdom Metazoa; phylum Arthropoda; class Insecta; order Lepidoptera; family Saturniidae; genus Antheraea; species Antheraea mylitta. The sequence continues at coordinate 14,136,944 of JACEII010000008.1, read as the reverse complement.
TGTTAAAGAAGAGTTTTTATTGTATATTCTAATATAATGTACATATATGCACTTACGAGTATAAAAGTGTAGACAAAATAAAATCTTCTGTAATTGTTAATATCATAATTATATGAAAGAAATCTATATAGTACCTATGTTTAAATCGGTAATTTCTTGTTTTGATTTATTTGAGGTAATGTTTCTAAGAGGTAATAAGAAACCTCGTGTTTTATTATTTCCTTCCTTTCATAAAATATACATATAGGAATATTTTTATGACTTTTCGATTTACTTTAAGTTTTAGGCATTCATTATCTCAAATATAATTCTCAAAATTCGTTCAGGCTTCGTGTACCGTATAATAATGGATTTTGTAACCTATTACAGTAAAATATACCTACCTATATAACCTACCCAACACAACTTATGTGGTTTTATCGTTCAAAGCGATATTTTGTAAAAATCACAGAAAGTGGTTCTTGGCAGGATATACAAATAAATAATACATTATCATATATACGTATATACAAAGCGCTATACATTATATTAGTATAATATTTTTATAACACATGCCAAAGTAACTGCAGATAATAGATGTGAAAATATGAATATTGAACACAATGTAATAATTATAATAATCAAAATCAAATTTGTTCTATAGTGCAAAGAAATCCTTAACCACAGATGGTTTGCTTTAAAAATAATGGGATTTCATGGAAACTTTAAAACTTCTGTGTCCGAGAGCAATAGTCAATAATCCCTGAAATTTATTTATATATATATGATATAATATTTCACTAATTTCACTTTTTTCACTAAGTTTATTTTCCAATTTACCTCTAGTAAAGTAGAGAATAAACACTAAGGAATTTAAATATCATCTCTCAAAGTCGCCTTGTACTGGCAATAAGAAAGTATTGAGATATTTTAATCTTAAGAGAGAGCCTGTGGAAGTCAGTTAAATGAGTTATCTAATTGCGATCTGAATTCTACTACGCCTGGCTAAAGCATCCATTGACGACAAAAGACAAGCGGACGAAAAAATTTCTTTTATATAAATATACTAGCTGTTACCCGCGGCTCCGCACGCGTTTTTTGAATGTATTAAATAAATGTAAAATTGTTATTAGATGTGTAAATAACAATAATACTCTTTCAAAAATATTTGTAAGTATGACACGCACATCATCTACAGTAACAGGTAATATGTACATTATATATGTGAATACTAATAGTGTATCGAATGGGTTGAGATTTATCATAAGCCACATACATAGCTGGAACTTTAAACTACTATCTATGTATCAGCCTCATTGCTCACTTACACTATATAAGAAAGTAATGAAAATATTAAGCTATACATTATCGAACAATATGTGTTCAATCTTTTATTGTATAGATATAATATCAGGTATCGTCTGCTGAACTCACTAGCTTCGCTCGCTAAAACAGCTATTAGTTGGTTATTTGCCCGTAAAATTTCCGTTCAAATATTACTTGTAGTCCGTTGAAGCTGTTAAGACCTTGCTAGGTTAATAGCGCAATCATTTCTAAGAAAACAAAACCGTTCATATAGGTCCAGCTGTTTCGGAGATTACCCGGAACAAATAAACAAACAGATATATCGACAGAATAAAAAAAAATGTTGATATTTGTAGCACCGCAGATATATGTATTCATCAAAAAGTATTTATTTGAATATTATATACACACGCTTTACTCTTATAATACGTAATACGCAATATATCACAAACCAAAAATTGGAAACAAAACTAACGTAGAATAAACTTTTTGAGGAGTTTTTGACGGGATTTCAGTCAATGTTATGTAGGGATTTTATATTTTATTCATAATTTTGTATTATTTTACTCTATATTGTGTTAAATTGGCGGCGTTTTATGTAATATGGTTTGTTTATTATGCATGAGTAAAATAAATGAAAACTAATGCCATGGAGCATGTATTCTGTAAGCTTGAAATTAAGAAAATAAAAATTTACGAAATATTATATAGAAGATTTGGCGCTTATGTATAGAGAATACATAAGAACTACCTATACTGACAATTTCAGAATTGGCAGTATGGATTAATTCCTTCGCCTGTATTGTGATGGACGAATATTATTACTACTAACCTTTAAGAATATCAGCACAAAATAAACTTTACAAATGTTTCCGACACAAACGTACCACGTATAATTAAAAATTGAAAACAAAACTAACGTAGAACAAACTTTTTGAGTAGGAACACAAAATAAACCATGAAAATATTTCCGATAGAATGTTATCGCGTTACCATGGCAACGCATATAATACTGACATTAACACGCAGCGGAAGCTTAAAAAATAGCCCGTTTTTTTGACATTCTTAATTAGTGCTCAACTCCTGTTGGTTTTAACGTGATGATATGTAGCCTATAGCCATCCTCGATAAATGAGCTATCTAACACTAAAAGAAACTTTTAAATCGGATCTGTAGTTCTTGAGATAATAGCGTTCAACCAAACAAACAAACAAACAAACAAACAAACTCTTCAGCTTTATATATTATAGTATAGATGAAATTAGTAATGAAAAGGGGATATTATGTGAAATCTAGTAATCTACTATAAATATTTGTCATCGATATAGAAACAATGATAACGTACATACAAATAAATATGGACACAAGTCCAAATTAAAAGTGACACGTCCACCCATGCAAATGGAGCCACATGTATAGCAAAATCAAAGTTATTAAAAAATGATCTCAATAATGTTTAATCTAGTGTGTTACTACTTATAGTATCTGCCGAAAATATGTAGGTTAGGTAAATAAACTGAAACTCTGAGTAACGTCTTGAAATTAATTGTCTATTTGTTAACTCGTCTAGCCAGAAAATGTACATACAATATTCCGGTTCATAAATCTTGCATTCAATTTGTTTTTTAACGTACATAGAGTGGAGATTCGTTTCACCCTTAACTTCATCACTAAGTATAAACGTAATTCTTTTATTTTTTAACTAGCATTAATCAAAATTGCCTCTTTCAATAACATATACTCATATATATTAGATGCTTTTATATTCTCAATCATTTTGCATTAATGCTTTGGAATTAGATAAAGTAAATAAATTTTACAAATACCGACAAGTATTACGTCAGATTCGACACGAATTGCCCCATGAAACAGATGAGATTTATTATTTCCAGTTTCTATTTTCATATCGGGTCATGTACATCGATGCCAGTTAGATTGGAACCGTCAGTCAACCGCGATACGTTGCTGAATCCAGCTTGCAATTCGGCTCAAAGTCAATTTAACAATACCAGACAAAATGGCAGAATTTGATTGCTACCCAAGTGATGAAATATTCAATGAATATCTGGAAGAAGCGTCAATATCTAATTGGGTTATATCTAAATCAAAACTCGGAGGAAGAGGACTGTTTGCATCTCAGCCCATCAAACAAGGATCCTTGATTTTCTCCAACAAACCTGTCGCCCTTGGTCCGCGAGCTGACTGCGTTGACGATAACTTTTGCACAGTTTGTTACCAAATTTTGCATGTTTCCAAAACTTGTGAAAAATGCCAGCTTAAAATATGTTCTACTCATTGCCAACAATCGGAAAATCACACCAGAGAGTGCAATTTTATTACAGCCAATTGGACTAAAAAAACAAATTGTGATAAATACTCAGAAGCCCTTTCTAGGATACTTATATATTTACGTTGTCTGCTATTGAATCAAGATAATAGATTATTCCTAGATTTGTATCAGAAGGACAATAATGAATCCGATATCGAAGATATAAAAACACTATTCCATAAATATGAGATCCCGCCTGATCATGTTCATTATATGACCAAAATAAGTTCCGTATTAAGAATAAACACTTTTAGAATTGCAAGCAATATTCACAACAACACAATACCAATGAGAGGGTTTTATCCAGTTTCTGCTTTCTTAAATCACAGCTGTGTACCGAATACAAGGAATAGTTTCGATGTCAACTATAAAATGTCTATATATGCTTCTATGAACATTGAAGCAGGAGAAGAAATATTAACCTGTTATACAGGTATTTTATGGAGTACACCAACTCGACTACTGCAACTATATAAGATAAAGCATTTTTGGTGCGGATGTAATAGATGCAATGATAAAACAGAGAGTGATACAAATTTATCAGCACTGAAATGCGTGAATAAGAATTGTCTTGGACACATCTTACCAGTATCACCCACAGATTTAAGATCGGAATGGCAGTGTAACATTTGCAGTTCGATGATATGTCATAAACAGATCAGCATAATTCAAAGCGTACTAGGAAGTCTGGTAGGATCTCTGGACTTGGATGATCAATTTAATTTAGAAAGTATTATTTTAAAAAGACTATCGCAATTCATACCCTATTCAAATCACATATTTGTCGATTTACGGTTAAGATTAGCCTTGAAAATCGGAGGAGATCCAAAGATCACTGGTATTTGTAAAAAAAAATATGATCATTTACTCTTACCTAAATAAATATATTAATATTATAGATTTCACAATTATTTTACTGCTTTATAAATTAACCTAAGACTCGTAGACTTAACCTTTTATTGACAAACTATTATTAATACCTTAAACGGACTTTGTTTGAAATCTATACATAATACATTATAATAAATATATACTTTTCTAATGTAGTCAATTATTTTCATTAATTAAACCATACATTTACTAAACACAACATGAATATTCATTTGTGTTTTTAACAGACATTTAATATGATTAAATATATTTTTTCATGTATCGCTTTTTATATTGGACAGCAATTCTAAGTAAGTCACTTTTCTTAGTCTAACAGACTTATTTTGCTCTTATGATCTAAAGATTCATATACTACAGGGCTTGGCACCTTCAGACAATTTTTATGATTTATTTTATTACCCGGAACCATAATCTTTATATGACGAGCTGAATGAGAGATAAGAAAATTATAGATTAAAATACTAGGAGGCACACCTGGCGTTGCAGGGAAAATAAGGTTTTTTTCTTCGTTATAAACTCTTCTTTTGTAGGTAGTAGAGAGAGCCACGCTGAAGCACTGGTTTCAACATTAATGGGTTGCCTCGACCGGGGTAGTACCACCTTCTCACAGAAAACCGACATGAAGTACAACAGTGCTTGCATTGTTGCGTTTCGTTCGGTCAGTGAGAGTGCCGGAGGTCACCTTTCCTCCCCCTCCACCCCAAACACAGGTTGGCAACGCACTTGCAACTCCCCTGTTCTTGCTAGAGTTTATGGACGGCGGTGATCACTTAACACCCGCCTCCCATGACATAAAAAAGACAACATTTGAGAAAGCATTATTTTATCAAAGATTAATTTAGTTAGTAGTGAAGTTCCACGAAATTCCAGAAATTCATGCAAATTAATATAAATATATCAAAGTATCTATATTGTGCTACGCAACATATTATATATTGATTCTGTGGAGAAGGGAGTAAACTTATAAACGAACGTTCTATATTTTGATGTTTGTATGTGTTCTTAATTTTATTAAATTGTTAAGAACACTTTTGTTCTTTCTTTCTTATACAATATAATAGAAAAAATCGCAATAATTAAAAACGCTATGGAATCCCTTAACAAGGTCTGTAGAACAATTTCAGCAGTACATATTTTTTAATCATTGATATCACTACGTTTTTTGAAATAAGTCGTAATATAACTCATAATAAAATAAAACGAATATAAAATAAATAAGTGAATAATTTACTAAACAATATATCATATATTTAAATTGTGTGTACTTGAAATATTATGATTAGCTGAAACCAACATTATCGTATCGTATGTCTAAGACGTGTTGCGGTTATTAAAGTGTCAAGGTTTATTTCAACAAGTTATAAACCTCATCAACTTTTTATTTTTGAAATAAATCTGTACCATAATTATTTTCATTTTAAATCTTTTCTTTAAACTCTCATAACCTCTTAAATTATACAAATACTTAAGAATTTAGAAGAATATCATCCTACAATGCTTTTTTTCTCGAATTGACTACGCTATTGGCCCAGCAAGGCTTTAACAGCTTCACCGGACTACTTAAATACTACTACTCTAAATTAATTTATCACCAACAGACCGGGAGGCCATTGTTGATCATAACTTTCGTGTCACACATTAAATTCCAATGTTGAAAAGACCTGCTCTCTGATAATGTAATTTGCAAGATTAGAGGGATAACTGAAATGGGCTTCATCGGCTTTAGATTTTGATACATACTACATAGGTATACACAGATCCACTTGTTTTGTTATCACTTTGTTCCTACAAAAGACGTAACTAGAAGGTCAATCTCATATACAAGAAAGAGAGACTACCCTGATAATGAGACGGAATAAGACTTCACGATATTGCAAAGATATAAATTTTCAAACTTAACATTCTTGTAATACTGTGACACTCCGGTTGTGTATTTCTGTTGGAGAAGTGAAAAGATAACACAATAGCTTTGATTTATGCCTATGTCGTATGAACGTAGATTTGATCTATCCCACGGTAACAGTAAGTTTTTTAGCTTTTCTATACCCTTTTTTATTAATCTGGGGAAATAGTCATGGACACGCCACCCTTCAGAGAGAGAGAGAGAGAAAGTGGGTATTGTGAGACTCATATTCACTAAAACCTCACGGTATACCAGCCGACCGTTGTGTTTGGAGCCGCAAAGGACCGTTCAAGCTATCACATTGAACCACCAAAACGGTCAGCCCAGCAGAAAGTGACCGCCATATTTTGTAGTAATAGGAAGGCCGACAGATAACGTGTATGTAAAATTTTATGGTGATCGACGGAGTAGTTAAGACATGACAAACGAACAAAGTCACTTTTGCGTTTATAACATTAATTAGATCTAATTAGGACTTTTAAAGTATACTTTTAATTTTATATATACTTCGACTGCAAATACACCAGGATACCAAGGTTAAAACCCCGATGACCGCCCACTACTTGTCAATCCAATCAATCCGACTTGATGACAATAATAATGATCCGAGGATAATAAATTATTGAAACTATAGAAAATAGTAATATTTAATAAGATGCGTTTTCAAAAGCCGTTACTTAATCAATGAAAGCTTTATTTCGCATGATTCTAATGTACTTTTATAATCATAATGACATCGTAATGATTTTAACATTGGCGATCGATATATTAAAAAACAAATTGAACCCTAATTAGATATAAATTAATCCGTCTATTCATGAAGATTATAAGCATGTGATGCACAATGTCGGTTTTGTGTGTACATAATTTCATGATACGCTTGTTGAACATTTAGAACGCAATAGTCCCACCACATATTTACAAACTTTTATTAAGAATACTGACTCTAATGAGTAGTGATATTACATATATATTATTTTGTACAATTTACAAACATTAAGAAGAGATTATCTTCGGCGTAATTTACACGTTTACTTTAAAAAACATATAAATGTGATTATAAACATACATTTGCAGTGATCGAAATTGTCGTGTTTTTATGAAGCATAAAAAAATCTTGAACTGTCTTTGTTTTAATTTCGCAAAGTCACAACTGCGTCATTTCCATAAAGGCATAAATGCGTAAAATAATTTTGAAGACTCGTTGCAAATAATACTGTTAGTATTGCTACGTAGTTCAGAATAGCGTGTCCCGTGCGTCGAGTAGGTACTGCGCAACAAGTGAATAAAATCGTGAACGACAATTTCGCGAGGGGCAGTTGCACGATTGACCGCCGATTGATATGGGTGCCGCTGCAAGGAACGCACGACCACACGTTGTCACCAGATGGATCGGTCTACCTATGCCGTTAGTACAAACTTAATCCGTTGCACTTACCTACTCAAATGCACAGTTGGTAATCACTGGCTAACAACAACAAAAAATACTTTAATTTAACATCGAACACAATTAGTGATTAGTGCGTAGATCAAGTGTATAACTGTATTTGTTATGAGTGATGTAATAATAATCCGCGAGTCGGTCGTCACTCCCGGCACGTGTTCGACTTGGCGACGCCTTTCAACTCAACCAGCGATGAAGGTCTACATCATTTTCCATCCTGCCAACTATTTCTTCCTCGGCGCCAAGTTTCGACGGAAATCGATACACACGTAACACATCCGAACCTAGTTATAATTATTATTATTTTCAAAAACTCAATAGACTGCCGGTGATTTAGAAATAACACAAAAACCACACCTCTGTTATTGTTGATCACCTAAACACATAATTTTCAATTCCATTTAGCATCGAACTGAATAGGCCTTGACCGTGTTACGGTCTTTAATTTGCTTGTTTATAAAATAATGTTGCAAGTTAATTTTTAACAGCTTGTTAATGATAACAACATTGGCATTCGTACGAATAAAACTTTTGATTTACTTCAATTGATTTATTTCATGCATTAGCATTTCGAGTATAAAAGTGTCAGTTGGAATAGGAATATTTCTAAAAAAGGGTTACGATGGTGTTTTGATTGTGGTTTTGTGATAACTTATGAGTTTCGCTATATCAGTAAGCATTATCAGAATGTTTAACGTGACTAATTATTTTTGTAGTCAGAGCGTAACGCTCGCGATATTTGTAAATTAAATAAACTTGTACAAGGACATTTCAACAATCTATTAAAAAGTAGCTTTTATCCATGACTTTTCTCACGTTACCATATATTTGAACTATCACAAGGTAGCAGTACTGTTTCTGAATGAAAGTTACCCTATGCCCTTTTCAATACCCCTGATAACATATAGGAAAAATTTCATTATAATCAGTTGAGTTGTTGCGGCGTGAAAGCGAAACAAACAACCAAAAGTGATGTCACAATGTCAACAAACAATTTTAGTAGGTGGTAGAGCCACGCTGAAGCTACTATTACTAGTTTCAGCATGAATGGGTCGCCTCGCCCGTCTCGCCGGCCTCGCTACATTGTTGCGTTTCGTTCGGTGAGTGACAGCGTCGGAGACCAACTTTCCTTCCCCTCCCATCTCCTCTCCCTTTCACTATTAACACAGGCAACGAACTTTCGACTCCCTTGGTGTTGCTAGTGTCTATGGACGGCGGTGATCACTTAACATCATGTGACCCGCCTGTTCTTTTGCCTCCTATGATATAAAAAAAGTCATAATGGGTCAGTTGATACCGTGTTTGGCCCCCTCTATCGACGTAGATTTATATCCTTGTAACTGAGTTGGATTTTTCAATGAAAGAATCATCATAGTGGTGGTTGTTTTACTAACTGTCACCCTCAAGTTAAAGTTCTCTCACCAAGCTGTTTGTGTCTTACGCCAGCTGTGAATAAATTGTGTATATATTGACATGTTTAATCTATATGCAAAACCGAGACACTTTTATGTCTCTCTGGACAACGGAACAGCGGAAAGCGGAATTTTCCCACCCAAAACGGGACGTATGATCACGTTAAGAATATTGTGAATAACCCCCATAAATTTTATAAACCAAAACTGTCGTCAAATTAATAACTCGGGCAATAAAAGTTTTGAAATTATTTAATTCTGTTGCAACCGTGTATAATGTATCTTCTCATTTTATGCTAACGCTATAGTTAAATTAAACGTGTACAAATACTTGAATGAACCATCTAACGAAGCTATTATTATTCATATCTGTAGATGAGAATAGGAACAATATTCAATAATAGATTACGCTATTGTGTTAATTTATAACAATTATTATTATAGACTGTCACCAATTATATAGCTGGTAAGTAATTTGCTCTTTTGTATCGTATTGCAATTTGTAACAATTAGAATTAAATTAATATCTATTATCGTACCATAACTTTGAGTGTGTATAATATGATCTACCTTTCACACCTATCGATTGATGCATAATGCTTACTTGGTCAGAAATTACGATAACACCAGTAGAACTTTGCCACTGTCCATATTAATAACGGATTACTTGTGAACAAGGAAGCATTATGCATCAATCGATAGGTGTGAAAGGTAGAGCACATTAATAACATTAATTGTAATTTGAATTAACAATAACATTAATTAACGTAATTCGTTACGTTAATCAAACCGATTTAAATAATTAAAATACAATTTACACCATTTATAGACAATGCCATACATTTTTAGTTAACTGTAAAAACAAAGTTATTGGTGAAAACAGATTTTTTTACAATGTCAATAGTAATTTAAATTATATAAAGGTTACCAAAATCAGTTATAAGTCATAGGAATAACTATTTAAGGAAGGACAATAAAAATTTCAGAGCTATCGGAGTCCCGTCTAGCGCTGAAAGAGAGTCTGTGCCGAGGCACGTTGCGCACGGTGGCGGCGCTGGGCGTGGGCGACGCGCATCTGCGAGGCCTGCTTCTGTACCACCTACACGCCGCGCTAGCAGAGCGCGCCCGTCGCCACCCGCACCTATATGAAGTAACTTTTAACATTTCTTCTTTTGTACAACCAACATTTAATTGTTGTAACTCCGTTCAATAAAAATAAATACAGACAACCAACCAATGTAGGTACACGTCCTCTGCCTCTCTGTTCACTATAAACTCAAAAAGTACTGAATATATTTTCACCAATAAATAAAGTGTTTCATGAAGAAGATTTAGGTATATAATTTGATATGGTTTTTTTTTAATTATTAGGGCGGGACAACGTCCGCCGGGCCCGCTAATAAATAATAAAAATAGAATCCTTATGAATATTTTTGGCCGCTCTGAATATAGTTACACAAATTTAGACATAAGTACGTATTACATTATATGCATAATACTGAAAATATAAATACAGGGTAACTATTCACGGTACCTACTAACTAATACACAAGAATGTCAGTCTTTGGTTTATTTTCCTATATATATAAATAGACGCAGACAAAGCAATTAAGTAAATCGTCTGTTTCTTAACCGATTTTCTTTTTTTTTTTGTATGAAATATTGACAAGCTTGAATGTTATGAATAAAAAAAAATAATAGAAAAATATTATTTTTCCTAAGCATCGACATATCGAACCCTTTATTAATGAGTCTCTATTCATCATACTACACAACTCAGACATCTACTAATCAACAATACTTATTAGCAAAAAAATCAACATATTGAAACTGAAAAAATTATAAATAATGGATTCACTGGACAATCACTAGCGTAGTCCGGTGAAACTGTTAAGGCCTTGCTATAGCATAGTCAGTTTGAGAGAGAAAACATTTACTAATCTCTAAGTAAATAGATGAATATAGAATATTTCAATACCGTCACGCATGTGAAAAGAATGAGGATTTTATAAATAAATATGGCAGTAAGATGAGTAATATTGTATATAAAATCGTTTGTTGTTCAACTTAACACTATCATAAGCATTATCGATAGATTTATTAGTTAACAGACTAACACAAAAAAGTGATAGGTATAATTAACGTAGCCATATAATTGTACACAATCCTTACTGTCTTTTTGTTGTTATACCTTTATATACTTTCTACATTTCAAGAAAAAAAAATCAGGGACGTTATTTAAAAGAAATATGAATTTAATTAACTTACATTTTACAGGAACTCAAAACAGAGATAGAGAGCTGTATAGAACAAGCATATCATATACTCCAAGGAGATATATCAGCGCCCCCTGACCTGGAATTAAGACGTCGATACCTTGGCCCTGGCTGTGATAAACCCCAACAAGAGAGATTTTTTATTCTCGATAAATAATGTGATTATTATTTTTAAACCCTAGAGTTTTAAACAAACAATATAATATAAGTAGTATATTAAGTTGCATAATTTCATAAAAACAAATTACACACATTATTCCTAGATATCACTAATCACGTATAATGCATTCAACTATAACATGAATTCCTTCTTATAAACTGTCATTTCAGTATATTAAAAAAAAAATGGATTTGTTTACTTTGACATCCGCACTTATCATGACGTAGTCGTAAAAACCATAAACTTTTTTTATATTTTATAACTATTACATAAATTAGATGTGAATTCGATTCGGAATGTCGACATAATAGTTTTTAATTTAAAATTATTTATTTATATTTAATCGTTTCCTATTAAAGTATTTTCGTTTATAATAAAATAAGTAACACTGTAAGCTTTTATTTTAATAATTGACCATATTTTAGGTACCTATTACATTTTTTTAATACGAACGATTTTTTAATTTATTTTCCAAGTTCAGTCCTCTTAAAGGAAATTTTATCATTGCTTTTTTTGGCTGCTTTATGTGTTTCTTATCTTTATGAGAACATGTTTCAGGTTTTTAACGATAACTAATCACGTAAACTGGAATATGCATAATAGTAGTATCATCAAGACCACACTTGCAAATAAACGAATTTCTAATTTTTTAATTGTACAAGTGTACTAACAATCGATACTTCCTTACTTAATTTAAATGTAGTAACCACAGTTACGAAGATATATTATGTTGATATCTTTTATAAGGTTGACCTTTATCTCAATTAGTCCGAACTGCAATTCATCTTTTTTAAACTTTATTTTTAAGGGACTGAAACGCGTTCTTCAAGGTCAGCAACACAACAGCGATGCCCTCGGTGTTGCAGTTGTTCATAGGCGACGGTAACCACTTACCATCAGGTGGGCCGTCAGCCTGTTTGCTGCCTTTATGGCATAAAAAAAAAAAATTTTTAGCAACCAGTCTTTCAGATTTTTACTGCAATTGTCGTGTAGTTAATAATATTACAAGTGGCTCTCTTGTTAGAACCATCCAGGGAGTTTTTGTGGCATCTCAGAATTTTATGCTCCATGGTATTATTTTCTATTCACTTTACTTATGCACAATACAGTAACTATATTACGTAAAACACCACCAAATTTACAAATTATAGAGTCAAATAACACAAGATTATGAATAAAATATAAAATCCACTACATGACAGGCTAAAATCCCGCCAAAAATTCCGTAATTCATCTTTCTATTAAATTTTTTACAAGATAGAATTGAAACTAAATCATGATGACACAAAATATTAACAGAAATAATAGGTATTTACCTATGAAATTGCCGTTCTGCAGTACTGGCCATTTCAAATCAAAATAATCTTTGTTTGGCTAAAAATTCTAATTTCAAATTTATTTTATTTTAAAAACATAGAATTCTTTTTCCAATAGTAGTCATTTTTTTATTGTAGTGTTACATTTTCATCGCATTTGAATCATTTTGTCATCATGGATACGTTAAAAATTCGAGTAATTATGGAATATAAGTACCGTCGTGGCAGCAACGCGGCACAAGCGGGACGCAACATCAACGACGTTTACGCAGCTAACACTACAAACCAACGCACCATCTGTTATTGGTTTGCTCGCTTTCGTTCTGGGAATAACGACCTGAAAAATGAACCTCACGGTCGTCTGAAGTCTTTGGTGGACAATGACGAATTAAAGGCGTTTGTGAAAGCTGATGATACACAATCTACGGCTGAATTAGCATAAGCTTTCGAGGTTAGCTTTACAACAATTTTGGTCCATTTACGTCAAATTGGCAAGGTAAAAAACCTTGACAAATGTTTGCCTCACGAACTCAATGATCGCCAGAGCGAAGTACGCGTCGAGACGTGCCTTGCACTGCTCAACAAACACACAATTGAAAGAATTTTGAACCGCATTGTTACCTGCGATGAAAAATAGATTCTGTTTGATAACCGCAAGCGCTCAGCAAGTTGGTTGGATCCTGGTTCAGCATCTAAACAATGCCCTAAACGAAACCTTACCCCTAGAAAAGTGACGGTCACTGTTCGGTGGTCTAGCGCCGGTGTGATTCATCACAGCTTCTTACCAAACGGGGTGAGCATTACTGCAGATGTGTACTGTGAAGAACTGAACACGATGATGGAGAAGCTGGCACATCTCCAACCAGCATTGGTCAATCGCTCATCTCCGCTGCTCCTGCACGACAACACGCGACCTCATACTGCACAGCAGACGGTCTCCAAGAACTGGGGTTGGAAGTTTTCCGTCATCCGCCCTACTCACCAAACCTTGCGCCTACAGACTACTACTTTTCCAAAATTTGGATAACTCCTTGGCGTGAAAAAATTCAATACCCGAGAGGCAATACAAAATGCCTTTGAAGAATTTGTTGCCTCCTGTCCAGCTGATTTCTTTAAGAAGGGCATCAGTAAACTGCCACTGCGTTGGCAAAGATGCATTGATTGCATGGGTGATTACTTCGGTTAATACAAATAAAAATACATGAAAAAAAAAATCGTTTAAAATTTTTCATACAAAACGCCAATTTCACTAAACACCTTGTCACTTGGTCTAAACACCTAATATTTGGACAAGCACACAATTTTACTAGTTTGTCTGTATGTTTTACCCTGGATAACTGAATAACCAGGAATCGATATCAAAGAAATTTTTGAACTTAGGAGCAGTTTCACTTTACTTTCGATTATAAGAGCGATCGCTGACACATTATTTGATTATAAAGCTTATGTAAACACTATTGGAGACAACTTAAGAAATTGCTAAAACTTACAGCTTTATTTTATTTTTTATTATATATCGATATATTCGAGAATAGCAACACCTGTCGCTGTTGCTTCGAAAATTTTATTTAAATTAAAAGATACAATTAAACGTTAGCATTATCAAAGAAACATGGAGCGCCATCAAGACCCTGGTAAAGAAAGAATCAGAAACATGATCGAAGACTAATTTCAAATCTTGAATTTATATATACTGTTTGCCGCTACAATATTTCTGTATCAAAACAGAATATTTGAAATGAAGCATCAAATTTCAATTTTTTCAGTCAAATTTTGCCTGTTAATAGCCTGCATACATTTGTTACACAACAAAGGTGGAGACGGAATATTACTGATAACAACATTTTTATAAGAAAATACTTCTTACTACTAATGTCATATAATAAATAAAACTATCGTATGATTGCTCTATATCAGTGGTACTCAGCCATTTTTTAAACAGGCCACAAACACTTTTCACTCATGGTGTCGCAGACCGCAAACTACAAATATTTAGGTATAAAATAAAAAAAACGTAATTTCAAATTAACAACGTATTAATGTAGTGAAAATGGTTGTCCAATAAAACAAGCTTGGTATATCATAATGCGTTCCATTGCGGCCGGCGTTGCCCCGTGAAGCTGTAAAGGCCTAGCAAGGCCAATGGCATAGTCAGTATGAAAAAAGCACTGCGGCCGGTTTATCTGGGATCTATTTAATTTACTCACCCTGCTCATAGTTTTCTGACGAGCACGATATTTTTAATAATTGAAAATAAATTATAATCGGGTAGGTCAACCACAAAGACCCAGCGGGCCGCAGGTTGAGGATAGCTACTCTATATTATATGAGTAAACTTCAAGTTATAATCTAATTTTATCATCTAGAACCAAATTAAATAATTTCCAGGCAGAGTTTCCCAATTAATACTTCAGTAAAGATGTTACAGAAGTTTGGTGATAAACTGAGGGATACCTCAAAATAATAATTGAACAATAATGATGTTGAAGTCAGTACCACGTAATAATGTAAGACTTCTCCTTTTATTACATATGTACATTTAGAGTTTTTGGCGGAATTTCAGTCTGTCGTGTAGTGGATTTTATATTTTGTTCATAATCTTGTTATTTGATTCTATATTTTGTAAATTTGGTGGTGTTTTACGTCTTATAGTTAGTTTATTGTGCATAAATGAAGTAAATGGAAAATAGTACCACGCAGCATAAAATTCTGAGATGCCACATAAACTCCCTGGAAGGTTCTAACAAAGGATGCACCATCTTTTTAGAATATTGAAATAATCACACGACGCTTGTAATATTATTATATATATATATTATAACGTCCATTGAAACAAAACATTGACACTGGCAAGTGCTTCTGCCACCACTTATAGGTTTCAAAATCGTAACGTTAACTCGGTATAAGGTAAGGTCTACACAACATACCAAAGTAAAGAATTGGTAAAACTTCGAAGTAAATTAAAGAACCTAACTAACCTATTTACATGGGCACAATATATCTATCCTGATTATATACGAACCATGCATAAAATTATAATACCTATTTCATTATCAAAATAAGTAAAAATAAAAACGGAATTATTAAAATGATGCAATCCATATCAGGCTGTTAACGACAACTAGAGCCAATACACAATTCAATACGTTACTCAAACTACAGTGAACAAATTTTGTCGCAATGTGTTTTCAATAAAAAACGACTTGGTTCTTATGATGAATATTTCCTATAAAATCTTTTATATTAATTTTACAGTACCAAAATCTTTTTATACAGGAACATTTTTTATTATACAAAAAATAATCGTTGATAGCTTTCAGAGTTGTTATTGGATGTGCCTAATATTGTTAATGTACCTACCTATATTTTAATATACAACCTATTTTTGTTGATTTTAAAAATTTTGTGTCTTTTAATTTGTTTTCCTTGCAATTTCCAAAACGAATAGAAAATTGAGGCAATGTATTGTGCGCTTATTTCTACGTTAGGCATAATATCCATGACATTAGGTAGTACCACAGCCATCTCGTTTTCAGAAATTGTTGCCATATAAATAAATGTTTATAAATAATTGTGGCCAAAGATTATATTTCTTCCGTGATCACTACTTTTAAAGTTTTTATGTGTTGTGACAAATATAAATTCTCGTATCTTACTGAAGAATTAAACCATTTTTTGGGTTAACTTAATCATCTACAAGTAGTTGTAATTGAAAAATTCATTAAAAAATCATTTAAAGCTTCGTGATTAAACTCTGAGGACATCATCTAAAGTCTACTCCATAAACTATGTAAAGACCGTTTTCAATGTATCTTAGGGAAAAAAAATCATGATAAAAAGAATTGTCAAACGGCGGGAAAAAATAGAAGTCTGTTGGGGTAAAATTCGACGGTACAAAAAATTATGGATAGCTTCTAACTAGTTCTTGATATGTTAAAACTATTTCTAAAACAGTATTAGGTTTTGCATTATCATAGAGCAATAATGGTGAAGATTATTTGACGAAGGAAGGCCGTTTTGTATAGAGTTTCGGCAACAGATCGAAGTTCAGTAAAGTTAGCATCAGCTGTTAATGTTTAGCCGTATAGTATATTGAATTACAGCATGAGATGACCACTGAACTGTTATCATTGCTGGGCTGTGTAGTCTGAGATCAACCATTGCGTTATTCGTTTGCGTTTACCGTAAAGAATCCATTTTTCATCACACTTTTCAAAATTTATTTATTATTTATACCTGTTTAATAAGACATTAGGCTACCTTCAATGCACTAATTTATCAACTTTCTTTTTTTGTTTTGCTAATTTGCTACAAATGGTTCATTATTATGAATTGTGGATATACTAACAAACCAAACCACTAATTCCTTGATTGTTTAGTACATATCAGCTTCCATTATTACATTGAATCTATTATTTATAGTTTTAGTAACTGATCATACTCGTGGTTCATTCCTCAAATCGAAATTTCTATTACTAAAACAAAAGCGCATAGTGTGTTCTTTAACCGTATATATCAAAACATAACATCCAGATGATTTATTGAGATCGTGCTACGAAATACGAATTATAGCGATTGTAGATGAAAAACATCGACGTTTTTCATCTATAGGTATATCGTAAAAATCAATGTATAATTTCAATAAAGCATACAGAATAAAACTTGCAGAAAATAGCACTTGCCCTATCCAAGATTGCCAGAATAAAAAGAAAAGAAAAAATCAGCGTATAATACAGCCCTGTCATGTATGTATGTATTGTTACAATTTGTTAAGTACCTACTACCTACTAGTGATGTTACAAATCTTTATTTTTGAAAGCGAATATTTAATAACGATATACGCGAATAGGAGCAACTACATCTTTCTATGTGAAACATCTATAGGCGAGGATAAACCTGATTGTTGGCGTGGCGATGTGTGTGAAACATGGCGACGCGATGCCATGCGCAAGCGACTGTGCGAAATCTCTCTTGCCGCACTGATCTCCCATGCCTATAGTGTATACAGTGTTTTTTTTTAACTTTATTTTTGGCAATCAATCATTCAGATTATAACTGCCATTGTCACGTAGTCAATAATATTACAAGCATCGTGCAATCATTTCAATATTAAGCGTCGTGTGAGTCGATATTCTAACAAGATGGTGGATCCCTTGTTAGAACCTTCCAGGGAGTTTTTGTGGCATCTCAGAATTTCATGCTCCGTGGTATTATTTTTCATTTACTTCACTAATGCACAATAAACTAACTATATTACGAAAAACACCACCAAATTTACAAAATATAGAGTATTATAACACAAGATTATGAATAAAATATAAAATCCGCTACTTGACAAGACTAAGATCCCGCCAAAAACTCATATGTTGTTATTGTGAGCTGTAAATACAAGTGGTTGCGGTTGCTGGGACTGCCATACAACATTAATTGCCCTAAATCTATGCATTATTTTCATACAAATTTGACGTCATGATAAAAATCTAAAAAAAATATTGATCTGCAGTTCATATTAATTACGACTGATCCATCATAGCTTCATCATTTCATAAAGATGGTATCGATTAGATAAAATTATGTTTTTATAAGTGTAAATGCGATAGCCGCACTTTATTTTGGCAATATTAAAGTCAAGTGCCTAATATTATCTTAGTTACCATCATAGGTCACCATCCAGTTCGCGGTCACAAAGCACATTTGCGGTTGCACGTCATTACAAATCAAAATATTTGGTTCTAAAATAACATACACAAGTTAAGAAATTGCTACCACTTTTATTTTATTAACTTGCTTTTCTGTCTAATTTTTTTTTTCGTCTAATTATATCAATACAGCAAAATTCATCAAAATCCGCTGTTGCTGACTCAAAGAACTATTAGCACAACATTTTACTTAAATCATTTAATTAATTACTTTTATTCGCATACGAATTTATACCCTGCTTGAAACATTGAATTTTTTTTATGAAGAATGTAAACAAAGTGTTAAAATCCGTCTAACATATTACGAAGTCAATGTCTGCAACAAACTCTCTAGATTCTCTCCCTATTTTTAAATTTATTCTGTTTGAAAAAAACGAAGCTGGTAACTTTGTCTCTTAACTGCAGAGTGCAGCATTGCGTCTGCGGGAGACTTCTTTCGTGGCGCAGACTTATAGTACAATTTATGCGACAGATAAAAAATGCGAAAATTGGTGATTGCGAATATTCTTTACATCACTAATATCTACCTAGTTCATAAATAAAATGTTGGATATGATAATTTTATTTACTACACAGTATTATGTTGACTTATCTGCCACACTTAACGCGCTATTGTTATAATCAGTTTCTTTATCAGTCATTACGCAAATGCACGTCAACCCTAGCAACAAACCATAATCGAATAGTGTTAAGAAAATACTGTGTTATTACCATGCCAGCTGTTCAAGCTTTATTGCTTTCTTCTTCAAATTGTCACGGTTATTCAATGCTTGAATTTGCTAAAGAAGAAATAACCTCATTTTTAAAAGAGTGAGTAGCATAATTTCCAATAATACTGATTGTATAAACTAGTTATGGTACTTACTGCTTTTGTTACAGAAATAATGCAGAAGAACTAATTTTTGTGCCCTACGCTCAAAATGATTTCGATAAGTACACAGCAAAAATTAAAGAAGTAATAGAAACTTGGGGATTTACTGTTGTCGGATTACATACATTCCCTGATCCTGCGAACGCTATTAAGTCAGCAAAAGCTATATTTGTGGGTGGCGGAAATACTTTCTTACTTTTAAAAAGACTTTATGAAAACAATTTAGTAAACCTTATAAAAAAGAGGGTTGATGATGGTGACCTTGCGTATGTTGGAAGCAGCGCTGGGACAAATGTAGCAACAAGAAGCATTCACACAACAAATGATATGCCTATTACCTTTCCGCCCACTTTTGAAGCTATAGGAATTGTACCATTCAATATAAACCCACATTATATTGACAAACTAGAAAGTGAAACTCACAAAGGAGAAACAAGGGATCAAAGAATAAGTGAATATATGGAAATGGATCATGCATTTCCAGTACTTGGGTTGCGAGAGGGGGCAATTCTTCATGTCAATGGTACATCACTTGTAATAAAAGGAGTTGCTGGGGCTGTTCTATTTAAGAAGTAATTTTTTTCTATTTTATTCTTAATGATTGATTCAGTATTTTAGACTAGAATAAGTTCTCTTTTTTCTTCTATTACATTACTTGTCTGCATATGTTCCACTACAAAGTAATATCTGTCATAAATGCACTGGTGATTGGGACCACACTAATCTATACATATACTAAAAATGAAGTGTCTGTATGTAACAGCGAAATAAAATTTTTCACTGATTGGGTATGAACGTATACACGCTTCTGATAACAAAAATGTAATTTTTAAAATTTTTTCGGTCTGTCTGTTTGTCCCGGGTAATCTCCAAAACGACTAGACCGATTTTGACGGGAATTTCACTAGCAGGTAGCTGAAATTACTGCTGGTGACATAGGCTACTCTAAAGTAGACTAAGTGTTAACCACGGCTTCGTCTGCAATGCTATCTCCAAAACGGATGGACTGATTTTCATAGAACTTTCACCAACAGATAACGGATGCCATTACAAGTGATTTAGTATATTTTAATTTAGACTAGCTGTTAACTGTGGCTTTGCCCGCAGTACTATCTCTATAACGGTTTGACCGATCTTCAAGAAACTTTATTGGTAGATAGCTGATTTTATACAAAGTAATTCAAGTGATTTTAATTTATACTAGCTGTTAACCGTGGCTTCACCCGCAGTACTACCTCGATTACGGTTAGATCGATCTTCACAAAACTTTCATTAGCCGATAGCTGACTTTATAAAAAGTAATTCAAGCAATTTTAATGTATACTCGCTATTAACCGTGGCATCACCCGCATTACCATCTTCAAAACGGTCACCTTATAAAAAGTAATTTAAGTTATTCTATATTTTAGACTAGCTGTTAACCGCGACTTTGTCTGTATGAAATTTAGCAAGATTTCAACTCACTGTTCATTTTTTATTAGAGACATAATTATCAACTTATTAATTACAATTCGTCATTATAATTATTAGTAACTTTGAAGATGGACGAGGTCTTCCTAACAAGATCTTAGACCATAAATGTATTACGTACAGAGCTCCATTATACGATTTCTTGCGGAACAGAAAAGCATTTATTTTTTTATAGTCACAAAATCTTTTTTACAATAGAAATGTATATTAAATGTAGTGTAGATGTAAATCTTTATAATAACATTTTAAGTAATTGTTTCATTCGTGTCTTAACACAGTGTAAGGGAGCACTGAGGTAGTTATATGATGGGGTAAGGTTCTAAATACGCTTCTGATGACAAACCTCACTGGGCATTACATAATACTGTAAGCGGCGTGCGATTCGTACTTACAATTGTTTTTAAAGAGCATTTCTTAATTTTACATAGTCACACAATTTTATTATTCTTTCATACAATAAAAAAAAACGCGTGCGGAGCTGCGAGTACAGCTAGTACAAAATAAAAAGAACATAATATTCTAATACTGTGTAATAATGTTCCCATTAACAACAAACTGAATAAAGCAACATTATTGAGTATAATATAAAATACATAAAAAAAATTCATAACATGCCTAAATAAAAAATAAAGAGGTACATTATTAATTATAGGAATTTATTATTTTTCAGAGGAAAAGAGAAAACCGAATATCCTGTGGGGTCAGATATGTCATTTCTATTGGATGAAGCGAAAACATTATGCCAAGCATAATTTTATATAATTACTAATATTTAATAAAAAAAAGTAACACAACACAACATTCATTTAATTCCAAGAAAATTTAAGGTTTTCAATATTAAGAGTAGACAATATTATAACTATAGAACTCACTGAAAATGTACTTTGATCTTTGCAACCAATTCACTCAGATCTCCACAATATCACTATTCTAACTAAAACATAAAACACCACTGTAATGGAATTACAATATTGATTACCACTTATGAATCTTAGATAATATGTAGTTTCTTTATGGTTAAATATTTTCCTTGACTACTAAGCAAATGTCCATGTCAATCTATTTGGCTGTAATAACTTTGCCTAAATGTTCACATTTACACATCGGAATCATTTATATGTAAATATCGAAACTGTTATTGCACTGCAGATATTCATTTTTATATCTTCATCACATATCTTTATCATCCAGACACAGGAGCTTGCATTAACAAAGCTCGGGCTGCCTGGAAAAGTGAAGGCTGTGGTGCTACACGAGATTGCCCAGTACGTTCTGCTGCTGGCAAGTGGCACAAATAACGTCTTAAAGCCAAATCACGCCGTGCACTTAGTCCCCGTGTTATCTCACAACCAGACCCAAATAGAACGGCACGGTGACGCTTTCGTTTTTCTATAGCCACCTGCAAAAAATAGTTTACATAATTTGTACAAGATATATTTTTTATATATATATATCATAGTAGGCAAACGGACAGGCGGGTCACCTGATGTAAAGTGAGGAGGAAGGGGAAGGGAGGTGGACCTCCGGCGCTTATGCTGAAACCTGTAATAACTCCACCGTGGCTCTACCATATACACTACTATGTACTAAGAACATGTTAACATCAGGAACTACAAGATTAAATATAAGAAATACAGTCAAAATCCGTTGTAAGGATATCGCAGGGACTACTCATATTTAGTCATGACACTGATAGTCGTGGCAACCGGTGATGTTTTCGAGATTACAGCTTTCAGCCTGAACCTTTGTTCTTGGTTAATATAACCGGTATGTTGTTCGAATTAATTTGCCATAAATGGTTTTGAGTATATTATTAATTTAAGTTACCCCCATAATGAGGGAGAAAATTAAAGTTCTAGAACTTCCTGCTAATACAATAACCTGGATGTCATGCACATAAAACTAATACTAATACATTTCATATAAGTTACCAGAGATTTTTATAAATTTAAAAATATTTACAAGGTAGACAATTTTAATGATTTCAATAATATTCTATACCTGAATAGAAGCCACAGGATGCAATGAGTCAATATGTGGTAAATTTTCAGATTTATCTCCTACATTTTCATGGTTACCATTTTGCTCAACCACATTTTTCTGATCTTCATTTTTCTGTTCGAGGGTTCGCTTTTCAGTCTGGAGAGATTCTGAATTTTTATGTAATATATCTTGGATCACTTCCTTTCCAGCCATATTTACAGAGAGCCCTAAACGTGTGAGTACACGCTCAGGTCTCCAACGATCTCGTGCGCCACCATATGAAGTGGTTTGTTCGCGACGACGTACATCTGCCACCAAACTTGCCCAATCCACGCCCAAAGCATCACCCAGGCCAGCTTAAAAAGATATGACATAAGTTAGATCTCAAAGTACATGGCCAAAATTTTGGTGAAAATTAGTTTTTTATGTGGGTTTACTAAGTTTTCAATTCTCTTGTAATCTGCACACAATAATATAATAAACTTAGAGAAAAATACCTAGTACAACTCATAATATTTTACACAAGCAACATTAAAGATTTGTGTCATAACTGTTGTTACTTTTCCAATTTTTTTAATAATTAACTTGTGTAGATACAAAATGAAGACTGTGCTAGTATATCTCACAAAAATATCGTATTTGGTGATTATGCCCTTTTGAATTATGAAATAATTTACCATATATTATTCACCTTTGAATATTTTTGAATAATCAACTTATTTGATTTAGACAGTACAATTTTTAAGATTGGTGCATATATCACAGTATAGTTGAAAGCAGTAGTATGTTTTAATAATAGGAAATGACTGAATTTTGGCTTCAAAATTAAGGAATAGTGACCAAATCACGAGTTATTTGTAATATTTACTTCACACCAGTTACACTGTACGTTGTACTATCTAAGACATATTATACGAGACAGTTTACACCATATTTCCACCTATTCCATCAGCTGTCATTGCATATTTATATTTTACACCAAAGTATAATGTACAAATTTGTTTTAGAGTGTAACCAACATGTTTTTTTAAATTCTTGATAAGTAAAGAAATATTATTTATATAGGCTTTTCTTAAAATATTATATTAGTACATTATTTATTTTGATTTGCAAGATTTGCGTCTATCGTCACATTACGATTGTTTTAACAAATACAAGTTTTAATTTTTAAAAATGTAACATCAATAAATTTTTCTCACACTATCATAATTTGAAAAATTCAATATCTATATCAGCCTGTTTATTCGTCGTTATCGAGCAACTCCTTAGTAAACGTCACAATACTCCTAGGATTTCATTATTAGAAAAAGTTACATCTATCTTCACACTATTTCGACTTAATTAGGCAGGAAAACTGAGAAATACAGACAATGAATTACGAAGATCATGTTCATGAACACCCTGATACCAAGAATCTCTAAACATTTGTTAGAAATAGTCATTTATTGACACTATGCCGACCTTTCGTGATCTGTTCCTATTTGTGCATTATATATAAATATATTTGTTCAGTTACCTATACATATGTAGCTTTCGGCAGCTTTGTTGAGTAAGGGATTAACAGGATCAAGAATAAAGTTGACATCTCTCGATTATATTTGCATATCAAAATTGTAAAACAATCTACACCTAGGAAAAATATATTTTGTAACAAATACTTACCTCTAGTGCGTTCTTCTTCGAGTTCTCCATCTGAGATCTCCTCAAAGTCCAAATTAGCTCCATCGTCTTCATCTTTAGCATCTTGACATTCTTTTTCTTCAACTACTCCACTGGTGTCCTAGAATAATGATTACAACATAATATAAAGTTTGCTTTTTAAAATTATATCGATAACTAGCTATAGCCATGACTCCCTCTGCGTGGAACCGAATGTAAAATAAAACAGTGCCTAATAAAATCATCTGAATCCATTAATTCCATTTACTTATATACTTTTCTCTTCTTCTTTAATTTATGGCACCACGTGTAAGCAATACACAATTTCACCAATATCATGTAGATTGTAGGTACAGAGTGGGCGCTGACTGCGCCAGATAGTGTCATAAACGAAGGGAACCGAGTTAAAAAATATAATTCAAAAACGAAGATAATTAAATTCGTATTGAGACCAAGTTATTGTGTTTTCCACAGATATACGTAAAGGCGAGCTTAGATATGTTTTGATTAAGAAATAGACAATCTGATTAAAGTTTAATTTTGTTAATTTTAATAAATAATGACAATACATGTAAAATTAAAGGGTTGTTATTCACTAAAGCTAAGATACACGTAAGGTTAGTAGGTCGGGGAATATAAGGAGGAAGGACATCAAAAAGGGAAAGTCTGTTTCTCGAACAATTAAAAAATATGTGATCTGGAGAACCTTCGTCAAGGCCGCATTCGCACAGAGAATGATTCCTAATCCTTAATTTAAACAAATGAACTGGTGTACAAGTATGACCTAGACGAGGACGACAGATGATGGAAGTAACTGCTTTACTTAGGTATGGAAATTTAAAAAACCATGGTTTTCGGGGAACTACTTTTCTCTGGTACAAAATCGCGTCGTCATTTAAAACGTCAAATAAAACAACTTGCACCGATTTTAATGAAACAAAGACTAAATTACACTCATAGATATGCTTTATAATATTCTTGCTAAGGTTTTATTGTTAACCCAGTACTTTAGCAGTGATGCGTGTTCATACAAATAGACATACAGACAGTCATTTCTAAAATTTATAGAAGTGTACTTTATTACTTATTCCAAGACATCTGCAGCAATTTTTTTCACGAAAATCGAAAAAGTACCGACACTTTAGGTTTACATTCTTATTATATGTATAGATGGTTTTTTTTCGAACTGACTAAGCTATTGACCTAGCAAGGTCTTAACAGCTTCACCAGACTACTAAGGCGGACGCTTGCGGCACTCATCCGATTTTATTTGGGCAACTAGTTCAAGGGTGCATGGCATACCTCGCTTGGGCTGTTGCCTAATACATGCAATTCGCGACCTATCTGATCTAACCTAAGCTAAGCTACATATTCACACTTATATGAGTTATTGAAACATATATGTGTACCAAACATACATACCTCGACAACTATATGTATTTTGTGTCGATAATTTTTCTAAACTATTTCAGTTCGATAAGGGAAAAATTAAAACTAATGTGTAAGCATGTGTGCGTGCACGTTTGTGGAGGTGATATGTGTAATGTTATCGCATTGATATAAGATTTTGTGTCACTATCGCGCGAGTAGCGTACTCAAGGGCTCCACGCCGAGGGAACGGATCTAAGCTTGAGCCACTGTTGCCGTTTTAGCTACATTGTCGCTAGATCTAACGGATTTTAGACATGTTTAACGACTTTTTTTTTCAAATTGACGACTTCTAACGACTAATTGAATATCGAAAATATTTAAGTATTTTATAACAAATTAAATGTAATTACTGGTAACAACATGAATTGCGAATGTTGTTTTTGGAATTTTCCTACCAGAATGACATTCGATCTCGGGGTCGACCAGAATGAAAACAACAAGAGTTATAACGTAACTTAAAGTTGTTATAACAAATCCAACTAAAGCCTTTTGTTCGTTTTATCACAGTGAAGTATTCGCAATATAGTATTTTCACCATATTTTTTAACATGGAATACGCTTAGCGACTTCTGGCGGATTTTTTAATTATGTATTTATCAAAATCTAGCGACTTTTTAATGAACGTCTGGAGACTTTTTTATTTCTTAAACGGCAACACTGGCTTGAGCCGCTGCCCAAGGGGGCCTAGTCTGGTGTGCGGGAACAAAATTTACCCCCAGACCACGGCGGCGTGATCTGTGGTTACACGGGCATGGGTGTGAGCACGCTCTGTTTCGGGATACAGGCGGGTGCTGATCGTTCGCTGCCGTTATTTCATCGTGAGGGTCGGTAAAAATATGTCGCGGACGTCTTTTATAATGCGCAGCGTTCGGTACGGGTTCGTATTTTACGGCGGATACCATTGACGGGTTGGGATGGATCACGGCTTTTTCAAAATAAGTAATCATAAGTAATTTTACGTATGCCCAAATAGAAGGCATCTCTAGGTCTCTATGGAGATCGACTCTCCGAATGTACCACTGGGCACCGGTCACTTTATGTAAATGTATAGATGTACCATCCCTGATCTATATGAAATATATTTATATGACTATATTATTACTTTAATATATTATATTTTACTTTATATTATTACTTTCTCTAAGAGTGTATGTTATAATCTATATAATTTGTGAGAAATGAAATGAATGTAAGTTGTATACCTGTGTAGATTCTTTTTCAGAATACTCTGGTTTACAAGTAATTTCATCAATAGGCATTGCACTGTCGCCATCGTCTTCCAGGTTTTGGTCACCCATCTAAAACATTTTATTAATTTCAATAAAGTTAAAAGAAATTTAAACTATAATATAGGTTATTTAAAATTAACAGAAATAGCTTACATCTTCTCTGTTCAGTATATCATCAGGATCGTCACTGATTTCACTCAAATCATCAGGTATTGGTTTATCGTCTACTTCAGGTTCTTGACGTGGCGGAGCCACAACAACTTGTGCAGGTATTGGTGTTGGTGTTTCTTTCACGCTAGGTTCTAATTCACTTCGCGGACCACGACGTTTATCACCTCGATTCATCTCCATCCTCATTCCCCGTCCATAATCATCTTAAAATGTAACCATGAGATGAAAAAGCAAACAATATGATTAAAAACAGTTTTAAAGATCCAACAATAAAACCAACCATGCATACGTCCACGATGAGAACCAGGATGGCCTCTATGATGCCATCCATCCATTTCAGGGTCTTTATCACCCCATTCACTCATCTGAAAGTTTTGATATTGATAACTATATTGAATTTAAATTAAATTCAATCAATACCTTATCGTTAGCGATTGAAACACATACCGAAATTATCAAAAGGACAACCCAGGAATATGTGGGACAGGATAAGGCAAGGGTATTGACAGTTTCTTGTAGTATAATCAACTGGTTCTCTGAAGTACATGGATTCATAATATAAACTCACCTATAGCGAAAAATAAAGGATTGTAAAGATTAGCGATAGTATAATATGAAGTTACAAATTGACTAAAAATATATAGCTTTAGGAACAAAATGAAATTACCTGCGGGTCATGTATGGGCCAGTGTCGTTCTCGACCCCATTCTCCAGCAGAGCGATATTCTTCATTATCCCATTCCTTGCGGTTATGCATGTAAGCACGGTCACGTTCCATTGAACCAGAACGGCCTTCCCAAGAACGATCCCGATGTGGGTGTCGATCATCATAACCTTAAAATATCCAGTAAAAATTAATTAACGTAATTAAAGTATGACAAAGTGAGTAATAGAGTGTATAAATATAATTTACCCATATCTACACCACGATGATGCTGCGAAGGTGAAGCATGCTCATACAACCTATCGTCATCCTCTGGGTAACCTCGTGACGGGCCTGGCATGTCATATCCACTTTCATAATGTCTCTCTCTACCTTGCATACTATAAACTGGTGACCTATCATCATCTCTTGGAATACCCTCATAGCGATCGTCAACTCTATCATAATGATCAACGTTATGATCATTTTCATACTGACGATCCAAGCCAAGTTCATAATCTCCCTGTTCCCTGTCCAAACTCTCCATTCTGTCCCTTTTAGATGAACGCTCTCTTTCATGTCTTTCTTGTTTTCGTACACCTCTTTCTGAGTGTGTATCTTGCCTATCTTTAGATGTATTAGAGTTTTTATCAGTTTCAAGGGTTCTATTTGTTATTGCTGCAAGTGCTGCTAGTCGTTCTTCAGGCCTAGGTAGAAGTCTCTCCATAGGTTTATTAGGTTTTTCTAAGCCCTTGTCAGAACCACTTCTGCCACCTAGGCCTCGATCTCTCCCTCTTCTTTTGCTATCATCTCGTTTATTGTCTTTTCTATCCCGCCCTCTATCTTTTCTTTCATGTCTATCTTTATCATCATGTTTATCTTTCCGTCTTTCTAATGATTTGTCTTTATGATCTCGTGCTCTATCCCTATCACGACTAACAGACCTCTTCCTGTGTCTGTCTCCACTGCCTTCTCTCCTTGACTGCTTCTTAGGTGAAACTGGTCTGCTTCTTTCTGAACTTTCTTTCTTCCTGATATCTTTTGGATGCTGCCGAGGTGTTCTAGAACGACATTTTTTTGGTGTTCTACTACGTGCTCTGGTTCTCTCTCTATCTTTTTCTCTTTCTTTATCTTTTTCACGTTCTTTATTTCGTTCCCTTTCTTTTTCTCGATCCCTTACAGAATGCGGAGACACACTTCTATTTCTCTCTCTCCTTTGTGGAGACTTGGTATGTTTTGAAGTATTCTTGGAAATATTCTTGGATGTAATTGGAGGAGTGCCACCTGATTTCTTTCCTGGTGATAAAGATTTTTTTCCAATAGCAACTTTTGTAATCGATTTCTTAGGGGTTTCTTGTTTTTTTAAAAGTTTATTATCTTTTTTAACAATGCTTTTCTTAATATCAGTTTTGTCTTTTTTTAAGGAGTCCGTCTTTAGAACTTTTTTCTTTGATGGAGCATCACCATCTGAAGATGTACTGGAATTTCTTTTCAATTTTGCTTTTTTACCCTTTCGCCTGGCCTCCCTAGACATAACATATAAAATATACAGATATAAAATTTTAAGAATTATAAATAATAAGCATACAATGATAAAGAATTCCAGAAGTGAATATGTTCCTAGTCAAACAATGGAATTCGTTAAACAATACATAAAAACGACAGCTATAAATTGCATGCTATAAGTTTAGAAATGCAAAGTGACTGGTTAAATATAGGTGAGTTTTGCATCCCATTAGCTCTGAAGTGGCGTAGTTTGTTATACGAGTGGTCTCCACATCCAGAGCGACCTAGTTAGGTGAGGTAAAGCCTCTGAAAAATCTTGCTATACTTGTAGAGAGGCGATAGTACAGCTAGGCACATAATGGTGAGATGCAGAGTGCTCTTTGACGGGGGTCATTACTCACATCACCATGACGAGTCCTTCAAATTATACGTGAAGCCGTCTTTCAGTAGGTACAGCCCAAAAAGAATTAGCCACAAGCAAAACACAAATCAACTTTATAAAAGAAGGCTCAAAAAATCCTAAGAACAAGCCTTACTCAATCCTTAGTGCAGCGCCCGATTGGACTATTTTAATGGACAGTATGAAAAGCACTATAATTTCCTAGAAGATGTGTGCGTTTCACCATTCAGACTGGACATATTTCTCTATTCTAGATATACAAAGCGCATGGTACATGTCGAGCTTACCGTTCCGTGGGAAACTAATATTCTTAAAGACCACGAGATGAAGCTGGACATGTATTACGACTTCGTCAACGACTTTCATAAAAACGGTTATAGAGTTAATCTATATGTCGTAGAAATGGGAGCAAGAGGTATACCAGCAAAATCTCTATATAGCCTGCTCAAAGATCTCGGTCAATCCAGAACTGCAGTAAGGCCTATACTAGAACGAGCCTCTAAAGCTGTACTAGTAGGTTCATACCAGATTTGGATAGGCAGGAAGAGAAGCACGAGTAGTTAAGGTGTGTTAATGTAAATTTGAAAGGAGCCCCTTAAAACTACAACCGTGGTACAAGTCTCGGGAACTAATTGGAGTGTCTTTCGTTGCCAAGCGATGAACCCGACATCCGCACAGTGAATCCATGGTATGCTAAGTAGTACATCTCCTATATTGCAAAAAAATGAGAATGTGACTTTGTTTGTTAGTTTTTCAAATCTTAATTATTTAATCAAAATCATTATGAAATTTAACACACACATTATCATTAGTACAGAAAAGTACATTCAGAGAAAAAATATGGTTCCCGAGGTACAAGGTCAAATCTACATTAGCAAGAGTGATGCTGAAAGTAAAAGCTAGTATTGTAGAAAATAAATTTATCTTAATAATTACTAGTGCTCATCCAGTGATCTAAATTTGAAAAGAACACATTACTTTTTAAGTTATAACATTATTGTTTTTTTTTGGTTTGGTTAGGTGAAATATTATAATTATTACATATATTTTTTAAATTTTGTTCTGCAAGAGCTTAATAATACATCATAATGCATCAATTTTCAATTTATTTAAACACACAATTTATTCATTGGTACAGACAGGAAGGAAGTGAAATTTATTTTCAATGATTAAAGCTTATCAATAGCTACAAAATAAAAAAAAAAGAAATAGATTGACAAAAAAGAAGGCACTGAACTATTCTGGATTCCCCTATTTGTATATAAATTATTCAAAACATATACAATCATTTATTAGAAACTCCCATTGTATTATACATATCAATGCGCTCATTAGTTAATTTATATGAGACTTGGTTGCGATCCGTCAGTCGCGCTGGACGCACGCATTTGCGCACCAGATGGTTATTCCAACAACGCAGTACTGTCGAGTGAGTCATCACTCGACACTATTGTATTTTGGAACTGCGATTACTTCCAAGAAACGCGCCTGTGAGTCTACCTTGTTTTATTGCTCTTTTGATATTCGATTAGTTCCGTGAAACGCAGCTGTGCGAAGTGTAAATCTTTTTAACAGTTTTGTGCTACTTTTAGTCCGGACTCCGGAGTCCATTAAATTCAAAAGACACGCCCCCCTGCCTCTCTGGCAGGGAGGTTTTTAATGTCTTCCCCTGTCCCGCTCCCCTCCTCAGGCCCGGGTATGGCCTCTCATAATGAGATTCGGCTTTTAGAAGCTGAACTTGCTAGGTTTCATGGCTTCATCGGAAGCAACTGTCCCTCCCTAATAGAGAACTATGACGCGTTTACGAAGAAGTATCGCGCCGAGCACTCTTTCGCGATACCCGACCCCTCGGTCCTAGTTAGGATCGAGGAATCAAACGACTTCGAGCTGACGAATCGTCACTCCTCGAGTGACGATACGTCCGGCTCTGACTTCGACATGGAGCAGGATCCCCCCGCTGACGACGGCTTCACTGAAGTCACGCGGCGTCAAAACCGTGTAATAAACGCCAAAATCCCTCCTCGTCCGAGAATGAAGGCGCTAAGCCTTCTAAACTCACAAACGTCGAGGGCGCGAAAGTGCCAACGGCGACTCCCGAACCCCCTAGACCAGTCTCGCCCAAAGCTGCGACTCCCGCGGTCACGGGTAAGAAGCCCCGCCCTCCATCTCGTGTCACGATCCAGGACAGAGCGTCCTTTCACCTCTGCCATGAGTACCCTCGTGGGTATTCAGGTAAAGGTAGCTACCCCTACTATTCACCGCAAACTTACGCGTTTCCTGCGCGATAATAAGTTTCCTTTTTTCACCTTTGCGCTCGAAGAATGTGCATGAATGTGAATGAAGTATGCTGCGTATTGTCATCCGCAGAGTCCCTTCAGAAATCCCAGTCGATGACATAGTCCCTTCAGAAATCCCAGTCGATGACATATACGAAGACCTCAGGGAACAGAAGTTCCCTGTCAAAGAGGTGCACCGTATGCGCTCCCCGCGCACTAGAATGCCCTACGATATGGTGTTGGTCATTCTCGACCGCACCGTGGAGGGTAAGAAAATATTTAATCTCTCGACCCTCTGCGGCCTCTCCGGCGTCACCATAGAGCCGCCGCGCAAAACGTCCGTACCCTCGCAGTGTCACAACTGTCAGGTGTACGGACACTCCGCACTTAATTGTTATCTGAAACCCAGGCGCGTTAAGTGTCTCGGCGACCACTCCACTAAGGAGTGTACTCGCACGAAAGACTCGCCCGATCCTCCGAGTTGTGTCTTATGCCGCGGCGTGGGCCATACCGCGAATTATCGCGGGTGTCGCCGCGCCCCTCGTACAAAACAGCCCCGCTACGCTAGGCAGGTCTCGCCGTCTAAGGCGCCTGCGGCGTCAACCCGTCCCCGACCTCCGCCTCTCAACTCTAGAGAGGCCTTCCCTAACTTGCCGAGCACATCTCGTGCACCGGTAGCACCCGCACCCGCGCCTAGCCCGCCTCTACGCCCCGTACGGGCCCCTCAGGCCCCGTGGGCCCCTCAGGCCCCGTGGGCCCCCAAGCTCGCGCCCCAACCTGCTCCTCGTCCTCAGGCGGCTGAGCCTTCACAGGCCGACCCCACCCTCTCCTTCAAATTATCTGGTATGGACTGGTCAGCCCAGCTCTTAGGACTTCCACGAGATCTCGGAGATCTCCGCGTACGATGAAGTAGCAAACGATCCAAAACAGGGCCCTATTCGTGCGATCGCGAAGTTTCCCGCCATCGTGGCTACCATTCAAAGGCTCGCGCGCGCCAGCGTCTCGAAATAATAATAATTTTTCTCAATATAAGATAGAGTAAACTCGCGTGTTTATATCTATCTTCCCCTAACATCGATAAACAATGTCGTTATTTCTATTTTTAGATACCGGCGCCGGTGCCGTTCGTTTAATCTGTAAATTCGATCTTTTCAATTCACGTGGCCGGCCACGTCGCGGACTCCTCCCTCGTGCGTCACGAGGCAGGGCCTAACGTTTTACTCCCGTACATACGTCGCGTCATCTCGGCAGCATCTTTGCTCGAGATTACCCAGGTGATCACAAAGATGTTGCTATAGGGATACAGTACACACCACACCGATTATATACACACACAGATATTCAGACATGCACCTTCACACAAACTGGTGGAAGGGTTTACTTTTTTTCCCTTATCTGAACTGAATCGAGTAGTTTAGTTTGTTTCTTTCCGATTTACATGTTGTGTTTTTGAATCATGCAATTTTAATTGTATGATTCAAAAATGAACACATGTATAGCTTAGCATAGTTTAGCTAGGTCAGATCGGGTTATTTCCGGTAACAGCCCAAGCCGAGGTGTGCCGTGCACCCTTGAGCATGTTACTTAAACAAAATCGGCTGAGTGCCTTAAGCGTTCGCCTTAGTAGTCCGGTGAAGCTGTGAAGGCCTAGTAAGGCCAATAGCGTAGTCAGTTCGAGGAAAAAATTAATTTATATAATCAAATGATCAGTAACATTTATTACCACAATGGAAACAATAAAACATGACTAATATATATAAGAAAATAGAATGATTTTAAATTTAGTTTATTTCTTCGTTATGGCCTTTGTAGGTAATTTGCGCCAATGTCAAGTGTGACACATACACATTTTAGACTTAATTGCCAAATAATCAGTGTAAAAATGAAGAATAATCTAAAACAGCAACATGTCAACATAAACAAATCACCAAAAGGGTATAGGTACTGTGTTATGAGTACCACAGAGCTTATATACAAGATATTACTAAACACTACTTATACATATCATTGCAAATGTACATTAATCCTTATTAATATTATAATAATGAATGTGAGTTTGTTTGTTTGTTTGTTTTTACAACTTATAAACCCATTCACAATGAACTTTGTATTCATGTATTCAGGGGTACATAAAAAGGCATAGGCTAATTTTAGTCCATAATAAAAGTACAGTTATGAAGAGATAGGACAAGCCTACGTTAATGTGAAAAAAGCCATTTGCAACAGCTACTAAAATATGCATATATTATATCTAGATAACAAATAAAAATATAAATTGACAGTGGAGCCACTGATAATTTTTGCATGTAAGTAAATTATTTACTATCGATAGGTGGTAGAGCCACACTGAAGCTATAACTGGTTTCAGCATGATTGGGTCAGCTCATCCAGAGTAACACCACCCTCTGACAGAAAACCGACATGTAGTAACAGTGCTTGCATTGTTGTATTTTGTTCAGTTAGTGAAAGAGTCGGAGACTCTCCATCACCTCACCCTTACACCCTACTCTCCTCCGCTCTCCACCAACAAAGGCTGGCAAGACATTTGCGACTCCTCTGATGTTGCTGATGTCTATGAACGGTGGTGAAAACATTAG
This sequence comes from Antheraea mylitta, assembly GCA_014332785.1. Lineage (NCBI taxonomy): Eukaryota > Metazoa > Arthropoda > Insecta > Lepidoptera > Saturniidae > Antheraea > Antheraea mylitta. The sequence continues at coordinate 14,101,994 of JACEII010000008.1, read as the reverse complement.
ATGACCCACCTGTTCATTTGCCCCCTATGACATATATAAAACTAGTGGTCCCAGCAGACATGGTCCTACCTTGATAATATAAAAAATCCTAAAAGTCAACCACAGTGCCACCTACCAGGTCCAATTTTGAATGTAAACCATTCTCGGATCCACTGAAACACGCACAGAACATTTCATCAAAATTGGTCCAGCCATGTAGGTGTTCAGTGACATACAGACATACATAAAAGATTTATATATAAAGAAATATAAAAAACCAGTTTTGACATAATACCCAAAATAGGAATATAGCCTTATTAGTTATTCAAATGTTATCTTTTATATTTTTATTATATTTTATTTAATGGATGCATACAATATATTTGTAAAACTCTTATAAATCCTGAACTTAGAAGCCACATTTAGGGATGTGAGATTATGGAAAAAAATCGATTAATGGAAGGAAAGGAATCAATTTTTCTTTTTACAATAATAATTGATTTGTCAAAAATCAATTTTATTAAAATTAAATAATCGATTTCTGCAAAAAATCAATTTTTATAATATTTAAAAATAGACATGCTTTCCATATTCCTATAATAAACATAAAGATTCGAAATAACAATTTATCAGATTAAGAATCAAATAAAATGATGCATATCAAAAATAACCAGTTCAAAACAAAATAAAAGTGAATATTCCTTTAAACTTCAAGGTAAAGAATATAGAAACTAAATACCATAGAAATTTTCAGTACTATTAAACATTATATCCTAATAAAAATAAAATGATAAGCATCCTAACAAAATGACAACATTATTAATTCTAACTTTAAAATTCAAAACAATGAAGTTCTCTTTTAAATTTTCATATTAATTATAGTGTGATGGACAAAATTAAAATTGAAGAATTTGTTTATTGAATAATTTTAATAATAATTTATAGTTTTGTAAACTTATCGATGTCGAGATTACCATAAGACATTTTTAGTGAACATGTTGAAGTACATTGTGGAGTACAATGACAGACCTTTTTAGTTTTATTGAAATTTTTAATTTTACAGAGAGCGGTATTTGACTGTCATAAGAACCACAACATTCATTATAAGATATAGTAACTTATGTTACTTGTAAGGCAGTGGGATGTTTTCATTGTATGTTCTTTTTAAATTTGTAGTTTCACTACAAAATTTTTCATTCTATCGAACAGGACATGGATATGACTGTAGTATTATTCTTTTTCATTATAAAATTAAAAAACATTTTAAATTTTTACAACTATATTATCTCACTATGCTCATTCTTCAATTGTAAATAATAATGAACTTATTTTGAGTCGTTTTTCATCTGTCCTATAGATGTTTATGAAAATCGATTTAAATGCATAATTTATATAATCGATTTTAAAAAAATCAATTAATATTAATATAAACATCGATAATAAAAAATCGATTATAATAAAATATTAATTGATTTAAATAAAAATCGATTATTTTTTAACATCCCTAGCCACATTCAATGTACATGCATTGACATCAGTTGTATTTATATCTGCTTGCAATATTCCAATTTCTAGTGTGAACAAACAGAATATTATAACACTGTGACCATTGGATGCAGGGTTAACTAGGTATTATGGAAGATTAAAATTCCAATAACATTTTACAGTTTGCCTAGTATAACAATTCACGATTGTTGTTTTAAGAATTTTCTAGAAAAATTAAACACATATAACTTGAAGATATTGGTTTTTACTTATACAAATATTTTTCATATAATAAAAGAATTAAATATTAGGATTTATTTATCACCTAAATAATTAGATTTCATTAAATGTTGTAAAAAACTAGTATAATAATATTTAAACACAAAGTGTGAATCATTATTGAATCCAACAAAGAGGAATGACTTCATTTTATCACATAGAAACTACTGTTATATAAAAACTATATGTATGAGGGTGATTATTATCAAGATCAATATAAGGCAAATTAGATATTATGATGAATCAACATTGAATACCTTCCCGAGGATGAAGAAGACGAACTCCCGTCTGATGATGATGATGAAACACTAGATGAGCTTGAACTCCTGGACGAGGAGGTACTAGACACAATCTTCTTTTTATCTTTTCGCATGTCTTTACTAGAGTCCATTTTCATCTGCAATTCTAACTCACGTTGCAGCTGTTGCCTTCTTTTTTCAAGCACGTCTGTGTCCGCGTACTCTAAGTCATTTTGGTCCCAGTTATCGATTTCACCGTCAGGACTGCGACCCGATCGAACTACAACAGTCGAATGCAATCTGCTCTTCGTATCATCTTTCACTAAACGCTTTTGCTCACTATCTTTATTAGCTGCACGTTGTTTCGAGGGGCTAATTAGTGTATGGGTAGTAGCAAATTTGCAACTTTTACCATAAACGCAACTGCCTTGCTGTGCCCACTGTCTACAATGTTCAATTGTTTTTTTTGTGCTGGCAGATTTCTTAGTGCCAAGACGCTCAAAAACACTAGGTCTATTAGCTAGATCTTTACTTTTTGGCAATTCCACAGTTATCTTTCTTTTCCCTTGCTTTGACATTATAAAAAATGCATTTGATCAATATTTTTTATTTTACGTTATCACCGGCAAAGGTACGACCGCCATTTTTGAATGTTGAATGTTTTTTTTTTATTTATTAAAACCACTGGGCACTTGTCATTTACGCCTAACCATTTTGTAAATGTCACAGCATACACGTATTCAAACCTATTCCCTTATGCTGCTTAAATTTTCCAATTCAAAGATGCTCATACATATTATCGTCTAATTATTCTATGTACCGTTCTTATTAAAATATAACATGGTGGTCCTTGTTACAATTATAGGAGGATGTAACATCACTCTAAAAACGTTGATGTTATGATATGTATTTTCCAATGATATTACAAATATATAGATACGTCATAAGCACATTGATAAATCAAGGCTAGTTAGCTACGGCTTTGTTGGCGTTTTAGCGACTTTGTCGCTAGATTTAGCAGATTGTGGAAATGTTTAATGACCTTTTTTTCAGTCTAGTGACTTAAAAAAAAATTAGTGACTTCTAGCGACTAATTGAATATTGAAAATATTTAAGTATTTTGGTACTAATTCCATTGTAATTACTGGTAACAACATGAATTGCTGACGTTGTTTTTGGAATTGTCTATACTAGAATGACGTTCGATCTCGGAGTCGAACAGAATGAAAACAGCAAGAAAAGTTATAACATGTTGTTATAACTAATCCAACTAAAGCCTTTTGTTCCTTTTATAACAGTGAAATATTGTCAATATAGTATTTTCACCATATTTTTTAACATGAAATATTATGAAACATTTAGCGACTTCTGGTGGATTTTTTAATTATGCATGTTTCCAAATCTAGCGACTTTTTAAATGACGTCTGGGGACTTTTTTATTTCTTAAACGGCAACACTGTACAATAATATACTGTGGTATACTGATTACTGGCTGTATATACTATATACCATAGCTAAGAATAGTATACACTATACACTATATTGGTGCATGTATAATTTAGTTTACGTGAAAGAGTATAGTAAGTATTATAGGAATGGTATATGGTTTACGTATTTAGCATTTTGTGGACAAATCTAGTGTAATGATAAAAACATTTTTAATTAAAATTTGTGTCTGATTGGTTGACGACCAATTTCATCTCATACTTTTACTGCAACTATAATTCAGATATATTCCAATTTTAACTCTTCGCGATGCCTGTTCTGGATGGAAAAGAAATCGATATATTTTTTGTAAGTACCACATACTTATTTCCTGTTAAAAATAGATAGATCCTATATTTCAAAATCTTGTTCCTGTTGGGTTCTTGAGGGCTATGAAATTATTTATTCAGAAGACCATATGATAATAATATTAATATCTATAAGTTATACTTATATAATTTTTATTTTATATTATTAGCTGGTATTTATATCACTAATGTATACCAAAATTACTAACCTGCATGACTAAAATTGTTTCTTCGGAAGCCTGGAACCATGGAATGAAATAGTTCATTTATTACATATCATTTAAAGTTATTCGCTTTTATATTAAACAAAGTAAGAAGTTTCTAAAGTAAATATTTGAAAATTATCATATTTTTTCTTTAGAAATGACTGTTTTACAGATAATATACGTGTTTCATGACCACTCTCTAATTTATTTATTCATTATTTATTTAGTAATGTATTTAAATATTTAGTATTGTTAGAAATTAGACAACAGTTTAGGCTTTACATTGTAAGAAAATGTGTTAGTAATGTTTTTTTCTGTTCACCACATTTACTTATGTATATTCCATTGCTCCACTTCTTTCAATTTCCTTACTTTTGAATGAGTCTTATAAACTCATGACCCTTTTTGATGGTAACTTTGGTGTAAGAACAATTTTTATTAATTTTTTTACAAAATTGATGTTATGAAATTAATTACAGACTGAAGAAGATCTCCCTTATGAAGAAGAGATATTGAGAAATCCATTCTCAGTAAAACATTGGTTGCGCTATATAGAACACAAAAAAGCTGCACCGAAACATGAAGTAAATATGATATATGAGAGAGCTCTGAAAGAATTACCTGGTTCTTTTAAGCTATGGTATAATTACTTGAAACTGAGAAGAAATCAGATTCGTGGCCGTTGCATTACAGACACTTGTTATGAAGATGTGAACAATTGCTTTGAAAGGTCTTTAGTGTTTATGCATAAAATGCCTCGAATATGGATGGATTATTGTACTTTTTTAACTGATCAATGTAAAATAACTATAACAAGAAAAGCATTTGATAGTGCTTTAAGAGCTTTACCCATAACGCAACATCACAGAATATGGCCTCTTTATTTAAGTTTTCTAAAAAAACACAATGTGCCGGAAACGGCTGTTAGAGTATTTCGGAGATATCTAAAGTTATGCCCTGAGGACACTGAAGAGTACATTGATTATTTAATATCTATCAATAAGTTAGATGAAGCTGCAGTTAAATTAGCACAAATTGTTAATAACGAAAACTTTCAATCAAAACATGGAAAATCTAACCATCAACTATGGAATGAATTGTGTGAATTGATATCAAAAAATCCAGATCAAATACATTCTCTTAATGTTGATGCTATAATAAGAGGTGGACTCAGAAGATACACTGATCAATTAGGCCATCTTTGGAATTCTCTTGCAGATTATTATGTAAGAAGTGGTCTTTTTGAAAGAGCAAGAGACATTTATGAAGAAGCAATACAAACAGTGACTACTGTAAGAGACTTCACTCAGGTATTTGATGCCTATGCACAATTTGAAGAGCTCAGCTTAAGTAAGAAGATGGAAGAGGTTGCAAAAAAATCTAATCCAACAGAAGATGAAGATATAGATTTGGAACTTAGGCTTGCAAGGTTTGAGTTTCTTATGGAAAGAAGACTGTTATTACTTAATTCAGTCCTTTTAAGACAAAACCCACATAATGTTGCAGAGTGGCATAAAAGAGTGAAATTGTATGAAGATAAACCACATGAAATTATAGACACATATACTGAAGCAGTTCAAACTGTTGATCCTAAATTAGCTGTTGGCAAATTGTACACACTATGGGTTGGTTTTGCTAAATTTTATGAGAAAAATGAACAAATTGAAGATGCTCGATTAATTTTTGAAAAAGCGACTCAAGTGAATTATGCCAAAGTAGATGATCTAGCATCTGTATGGTGTGAATGGGCAGAAATGGAAATAAGACATGAGAATTATGAGCAAGCTCTTAAGTTGATGCAAAGAGCTACTGTATTACCTAGTAGAAAAGTAGCTTACCATGATGACTCTGAAACTGTTCAAATGAGATTGTATAAATCATTGAAAGTTTGGTCCATGTATGCAGACCTAGAAGAAAGTTTTGGTACTTATAAGTCATGTAAGGCAGTATATGATCATATAATTGACTTGAAAATTGCAACTCCACAAATTATTATAAACTATGGTCTATTCTTGGAAGAACACAACTATTTTGAAGAAGCATTCAGAGCATATGAAAAAGGTATAGCATTGTTCAAATGGCCAAATGTCTTTGATATATGGAATACATATTTAACAAAATTTCTGAACAGATATGGAGGTTCAAAGCTTGAAAGAGCTAGAGACTTATTTGAGCAATGTCTTGAGCATTGCCCACCTGAATTTGCAAAATCAATATTTCTTTTGTATGCAAAACTAGAGGAAGAACATGGTCTAGCCAGACATGCCATGTCAGTGTATGAAAGAGCTACTACTGCAGTCCTTCCAGAACAAATGTTTGAAATGTTCAATGTTTATATTAAGAAAGCTGCTGAAATATATGGAGTACCAAAGACACGTCAAATTTACGAAAAAGCTATCGAAACTCTCACTGATGAAAGAGCAAGAGAAATGTGCATAAGATTTGCAGAAATGGAAACTCGTTTGGGAGAAATTGATAGAGCACGCGCAATTTATGCACATTGCAGTCAAATATGTGATCCTCGCATTACAGCTGAATTTTGGAATATGTGGAAGGAATTTGAAGTAAGACATGGTAATGAAGATACAATGAGAGAAATGCTTCGAATTAAGAGAAGTGTACAAGCAACTTACAACACTCAAGTTAATATGATGTCAGCACAAATGTTAAGTTCTGCCACACAAGGAGCTGGTACTGTTTCAGACCTTGCTCCGGGTATGAAGGATGGTATGAGAATGTTAGAAGCAAAAGCTGCAGAAATGGCTCAAAATAAAGGAAATATTTTGTTTGTTCGAGGTGAGACACAGGGACTTAAGGATAGTTCGGATAAGATAGTTAATCCTGATGAAATTGATATTGATGATGAGTCTGAAAATAGCGATGATGATGGTGATGATTCTCCTGTTCAGAAGAAAGATATTCCTGCTGCTGTGTTTGGGGGTCTTATGAAGGAATCTATGTAAACTCCATATGTCATACATTAATCATTAAGGTAGCCATCATCAGTATGTTTTATTGTAATAAATCAGCTTGTTTAATTATAAACTTATTTATATTATACACAAATCATCAGTATTTACAACAAAATCACAGAACACTTTTTATTTTGTTATCCTATTACTTAAAATATTTTCAAATAAATTAAAAAAAATGTTTAACAAGTGAAGAAGCATTTCTTTGTTAATATGTATTTTGCATTAGTGAAAAACCATAATTATGATATTTTAAATATAATTTTGATTCAAATTATGCATTATGATACAGATAAGCAAACTATATGAGACACATGCTCTAGGCAAATGAAATAAATATTGCATAATATATAAAAAACAAATGTGCAAAAAATCATATTATATCTCGAGGTGGTCTAATAAAATGCAAAGAATTAGAATACATACTTTGGTGTTCAGAATAATTTAATATGCTGATATCATTGTGAACACCTCCAAACATAATTAATTCACCATTCCCTTTAACTAAAGAATACATAACCAATTCCTCAGGAGCCCCATTCATTTCACCTAATCGAGGGCATAGCCAAGAAACATAGTTATTTGAATTTCCATTAACAACTGTTGAGATATCTAAAACATGCATGCTAAGAGTGTTGCGTTTAATTTTCTTTACAGCTGGTTGTCTTTGTTGTGCATTATCTGGTTGTGGATAGTGTTCTCTTCTGTTTTCAAGATGAGCTATTTGCCTTTGATTCACAAGATCATTTTCTGGTGGAGAAATATTCTGACTTGATTCACATGCAAAAGCTGCCATTCTATATTTGTTAGCTTCTTGTAATTGCCGCACAATCTTCATTCCTTTATTCTGAAAATATTATTAATTTAAACTAAATAAAATGTACTTTATTCAAATAGTATATGTTTAGTGTCTTACCACACACAGATTGTACTAACCTTATTTTTGTTTCTCTTTAAAGCCAGATCTTTTTTGAGAACATCTATACCATTTTCTACTTGCTTAATTTCTGAACTGGGACCAGCAACAATATTATTAATATGAGAATTTTCTTTATAAGCTACTGAGTTATGAGAATCTTCTTCTTCATTGCTAGGACCAGGTTTTGGGTCATTACTTATATTTTGCAATTCTTGTGCTGCAGGATTTGAAATTCGTCTTGGTAAAATACCTCGCCTGCCATTTATATTTTGATCTCTATCAACAGGCCTTTGCAAACTTTGTTGTACTCTAACAGACACAGGTGCACTTTCTGCTCGACCCATGGCAGATAGCCGAACAGCTGAAGTGACCAGTGGTTTAGCACTATTCCATCCATTTCTACTTCTGCTAAGACTTACTACTTTATCACCAACTCTGCATGCTGGATTGCACCAAATGTTTGCAGATGCCCATTCTTTGTTTTTCACAGCAATCTCTTTCCAAGTCCATGTCGGGCCTTTCATAGTCAATATCCAACAATCACTATATACAAAGCGATTATGAAGGGTTTGTACTCCACCTAAAAGCATGACTCTTTCAGAGTCTAACTGGATAAGTGACTGGGCATATCTAGGTGAGGGTCGTGGTTTAGTTGTAGCTTGTTTCCTCCATGTAAGATTGAGCAAATCAAGGACCCAGATATCATTAGAGCATTGTATTTGATAGTTCTGAGCTGCTGGCATAACTAAGCCTCCAAACACAACCATTTCATCATCTTTTATACAAGCAGAATGTCCTGCCATGGGAGGTGGACTATTTGTAGCCTCTACCAAGACCCATTTGTTTGTGTTAACACAATAAAAATGTATTTCATTGAACATTGTCATGTTTTGGTAATATTGTGAAAGAGATGGATAAGTCCAACCACCAAATACAATCAAACAATCTTTATAATGAACCATAGAAGTGTAAGCCTTAGGAACAGGATAAGTACCAGTAGCAACAGGTCTCACCCATTGCCTTCTTGATAAATCAAAACTCCATAGATCATTAAAGGACGTGGAATTAGTAGTACAACCTCCAAAGATGTACATACTGTTTTCAAGAACACATGCTGCATGTGAAAATCTTTTTGTAATTGTTGGTACCATATCAGTAGATATAATATTGTTCCATAATATATTAAATTCCCCAACAGCCTTCACTAGTTTTATTGATGTTTTGTGTAATACATCTGAAAAAATAAAATAAAAAAAGAATCATCAAAATCGGTTCAGCCAGTCTAAAGTTATGAGGTAACAAACATAAAAAAAAACACAGTCGAATTGATAACCTCCTCCTTTTTTTGAAGTCGGTTAAAAATGTATTTCAATATAATTCTAGTGAGTATAATTAGACCTACTTAGCTAATAATAATGTATTTTTGTTATAAAATTATTTTGGAAAACGACGGAAATGCCTGTTTTACACATTGATACTAAAAAGTATTTATAATTTTTTATAGATTTCTATGAAATATGGGTTTAAAAGCGTTATAACAAGTTAAACATGTCACTTACTTTGCGCACACATATACCATCGTTTACATACCACCATGCAGTTTTCTAGGTCTTTATATGGAGGCAGAAAACCTAAAATGAATTCTAGCACTTCGTCTGGGACATCTTCTATGGTACTCCTTAGAGTTTGATCACGCAAAGACCTATGTATTACTTCCATGTTGAAAGTTTGTTTATCATTTACACCTTGATTTTCATAAGATTAGTTTCATAATAATCAGAATATACGAAATATGTAACGAAGTAAACATTGAAAAACGTGAAATGTACATACACAATTTAAAAGAATCCGAGATGAATCTGACAGTCGTGAGTGTGTTGCGAGATTAAAATTTAAATCATTTGTAGTAGGACTGTCGATAAAATATCGATATTTTTATCTTAAAATATCGATATTTTTTGGGCGATATTTCAATATTTTGATATTATAATTTGGATATCGGCAGTCGATATTTTTTTTATTCATAATCATTTTCTTAGCCTTATTTCACCTAGGTTGAATCGATACATTATGTTTTTCTTTTCCTGTCTCCTCAGTCAGATATAATCTCGGAATTCACACTTATTATATATGTCATTTTTACACACATTATCCATGCTTTTTTCGGTTTCCTCTACTTTTATATCTATTCACCTTCGTACTTAAAACTATTCTAGTTATAAGTCTTTCATCTCTCTTTATGACATGCCTATATCATGCTAACCTCTTATTTCTCAACTTTTCTGTCACTGGTTATGTTTCCAAACTTTACCTGATACATTTTTATTCTATCACTTCTAGTTACACCATACATCTTAACAATCGTAGCTCTGCCGCGTACAGTTTTTTCTCATGCGTTTATTTTGTAACCTAGTACTCAGATGCATGCAGTATAACTGTGTCTTATAATAATTTTATACGCCCTTCCCCGTGAGTTTCAAGGGCATTCGTGGATCGCATAACCTGAACATCTTTCTCCATTTAGTGCATCCTGCATTTATCCTATTCCTTCCGTTATTGTCTACGCTGCCACGTTTTGGATCAATGAATATGAAGCAGGCTAGTAGTAATCGTAGTACCTAGTGAAACAGCTGAACATATGAAGTAAATAGTATTTTAAAAATCTCTTCCTGAAAAAAATTCATTACCATCAGCCTATAAGAGTGCCACTGCAGGGCCACAGACCTTTTCCTGAAAGAAGGTATGGACACACACACTAGCCCTCGGCGTATTGGCAATTTCAAACTCTGAGAAAACCGCAATTGTACGTTTTCTCACATATAGTAATACTACTAGAACATTTCTCAGGTTCAGGTTTTCTCACGGGGTTTTCCTTGACCGTCAGACGATACTGTTACCAATTTGAATTAGTAAGTGTACGCGAATTTTGTAAAATTCGTTATTACACACCGGGGTTCGAACCAGCAGACATCGAAATGTTATTCTACTAGTGAAACTAGTAGACTACAACTATTTAAAAAACTTGGTAACTGATATACTGAAAAATATTGGTAAGCATAATTATCTTATTTAGATAAAACAATAAGGATGACGATTATCAATATGCTGGAATAACGTTTGTGCATGTGGCTCTTAGAACTGTACCGTTATATTTTAAAACATATACGGTATAAACTTTACAAATATACTGGATTAAAAACTGTAAATTAATGTTAAGCTGAATTACATTTTTTTAACATAGCCGATATATATCGATATATCGATATTTTTTCCAATATTTCGAGGTTCGATATTGATATTTTCATAAATATCGAAAATCCGATATTTTTAAAAATATCAACAGTCCTAATTTGTAGTATCAATAATTTCCTGTAATAATTCTTAAACGCTTTAAATAATGGCAAGAATAGGTATTGACTGTTTTTTTTTTGTATATAGTATTTATTCGCTGATAGATTTTATAACAATTGACTTCCTCATATTAACTTTGGCAATACCGAAAGCTATATCGTCATCTGCAAAAAACATCTATCATCCTTACTAGCATACAAGACTAGAAACAAAATTCGACGAAGGTTTGTTTTGTCCACACATACAAAACCTACTATTTCGCCAATCTTCATCTTATGTTGCTGACTTTGTACTAATTTTTTTAGGATGACTTCGATATTAAGTATTGGTTGAAAATTGATCTGGCTTTGGTTCCTATCATAAAGTTGGAAGAGAAAAGAAATAAATGATTCTGGACCCAAAAAGCGTATTTTTTGCGCCTGTCCTATGGGACGAATATTATTACTACAGTAGTAGTAATAATATTCGTCCAATAGGACAGGCGAAGGAATTAATCCATACTGCCAATTCTGAAGTTGTCAATATATGTGTTCTTGTATATTCTGTACTGAGTTTTATTCTATGTTCAATTTAATATAGAGGCACACGCGCCAAATTTTCTATATACTATTACGTAAATTTTTAAGCATCTTTTTTATCTTAATTTTCAAGTCGTTTCTTTGCCAATTCTGAAGTTGTCAATACGGATAGTTCTTATTTATTCTTTAGTCTGTTTTCTTCTAAGGCCAAATTAATGTAAAGGCTTAAGCGCGAAAATCTTCTATATAATATTTCAGACATTTTTTATCCTCTTAATCTTCGAATAATCGTCAAAAAATGTTCATTTGTTGTCAGAATATCAGAATAAATCAGTAGATCGATATTCAAGTGTCGTGCGGTTATTTCAACGTTACAACAAGACGGTGGTTCTCTTGTTACAACTTTCCTGGGAATTTTTGTGGCATCTCGGAATTTCATGCTGCATGGTATTATTTTCCATTCACTCCACTTATGCACAATAAACTAACTATATTACGTAAAACACCACCAAATTTATACAATATAGAGTGAAATAACACAAGATTATGAATAAAATATAAAATCCACTACTAACTACATGACAGACAGAAATCCCGCCAAAAACTCATATTACTACTACAATAATTGCACCTTTTATTGTCTATACCACTTGGCTTTTGTAGTATATAGAATATCTCGCCACAGAGACCCTGGATTTATAGAGTTAAATAAGCTGAAACGAAGTTTATTACCTTGAATAATACATTACGATTTGGACACTGTAGAACATCTGCACATCTGTCAAGGTTATAAAATATATCAGAAGTTAAATGAGACTTTTGTAATAAAACTGCGGATCATCAATATATTATTATAAACTGTGGGAGATTTAAAATGGAACGTCTTATTTTAGTATCAGAGGTTGAAATCGTATTTAATGACATTGAGGTACCAAATGTATTAGAAATGCTTTTAGTAAATCCACTATTTTATATACCTATATATAATTTAGTTATAAATTCTGTAGGATTACTGTAATCGTTAACACATTTATAACGGAAGTTAAAAATATAATTTTTAATTTAGTATACTCTATTTAAGATTGTTTATAATACTAAGTCAGGTTCAAAACACTTGTATCCAGTAACCTCAACAAATTAACAAAAAAAAAACTTTTGTAGCGCGAATGTTCAAATATTAATTGTATTATTTAACATGGTATTGTGTTCCAGATCATAGAAAATATCAGTGATACCTTATAATTGCAGAGAGATTTTATAATTGAACGTTTCAAAGATATTAGTAAAATTAGAATTATAACACATTATAATTTAAGCCAAATGATCAATATTTCTTAGCTATTGTATACATATTTTTTGACAGATAACCTATAAATATATATTTTAAGTTTAAAATATTAAAGACAAAACTTTGATAGAAGTGTTTATATTCTGTAAACATAAAATTATGCAGCATTTAATTCAAACTAGCTCCTTACTTGATAAACTAAAGTATTGGCAAAGAGCTATATCATTTAATGAAATTAAGCTTAGTACTTCACAAAAGGTTGGTTTTTTAAATTTGAAACTTAAACAGTGTGTCTATATACATTTATACCTCATAATTTATCATTATTATGTGTGTTTTCGTGGATCTATGTGCTCTATTAAATTCTTGAATTACTTCTTTGGTAAATTTTATTGGATGAAATTGCACTGTTGATTGTGCTAGGTAGGTACTGATTTTCCAGTTGAGAATCAATATTTGAAGTTCACAGCGTAAATAATTTTTAAATGTGTAAAATTGCTGATTTAGGTAGATTCTAGTTGTACTTTATAGGAATTCATGCATTAATTTTTATTACATTTCATTCAAGGTGTCTTTTTAATCTAATTTAAGAAAAATATGTTATATTTCAGGTAGTATTATGGAGTATAGGAGTTGTTGGTACCAGTGCAATTGTAGTTGGAGTATTGTCACGGTATTTAGCAAGAAGAAGAGCAAAGCCCATTATCAACCCTAGAATTCAAAGGGCTATTAACAAAAGGATATCTAGAATGAGAAGCCCTAATGGAGGTGACTATATAATTTGAATATGTACAAAACTGGAATCAATACTGTTATCAATATATGTCTGAATATCTCTTTCAAAGTTACTAAAGTGACTGAGCGATTGTTTGTTTATAAAAAGGCAAGTTGTGCTAGTCCTGTTTATTGATATAAAAGGATCTATGTTAAATATGCTTAGACAAAAAAGAATAATGTTTCTTCGCAATACTGTAAGTTTAAATAAGAACAAAAGAAGTTTTTGTTTTCTTTAAGTTATCATATCTTACTAAAATCAATGTAAGTTGGTTAACTGTGAAGCTTTTGTCAGTAAATACAGTTATTTAAATACTAATCATATTTGCTAAGGATTATTTCTAAAATATATGTGTCATATTTTTATTATATCTATCAGATAAGCAAACATAAATGCATATACTAATCTTATATTTAGATCATATATCAAAGAGTAATAGGTGAAAAGTTTGTGGAAAAAAAATCTACAGAATAGGGTATGTGATAGAAACTGAGCATTGTATGTATACTTTGAAAGGTTGTCAACAAAACTTTTTATAGGAATATTCCAGCATCTGTAAGCTGCTTTTAGTTTATTACTCATTTATTTACACTTTTAATTTTTTAAACTGTTTATATTGTCTAAATACTATCTTGTACTTATTATATTTAGCACCTTGACGACCGAGCCTAGCTTGGTTCTTTAAAAACATTTTAAAATTAATTAGCATTTTTTATATATTAAAAAAAAAGAGATCTCTCTTATAATTATTATAATAAAAATATTTCTTTAATTTAAAATTAAACAAACCAAAAAAATAAAAAAAATATATCTTTTTTGCTGTCACTCTGCTTCAAACTGGGGTGACATGGATATTCAAAGGACCCGATTTCCATCTGAGCTATTTTTGTTTTGACAACAGCGACACAATTAACTTTTACATTCTAGCTATATTTTTCATTGCCTGAAAAATCACTTAAAAAATGTTTTCTATGAATGAAATCTAGCTACATCGATTTATCGTCCTCAAAACTACATACATACTAATTTTCGCGGAAATAGATGACGCAATCTCTGAGAACCTGAATATATAACAATGTACAAGAATTGCTTGTTTAAAGGTATTAGATTTGTTCTAAAATTACTTGAATATTATTTTCGGTTATAGATAAGCTTAAAAAGAAATAAATTGAAAAAAATTGTTTTATAATGTAATATTATTAATATTCGTCTGAAATTATTCTGATAAGCTAAAATATTTTCATTATTTAGGTATGGGATCAGTGGCAAGCAGTGGGGGTCGTAGCAGTCCATTGGGCTTCAGTGAACGAATGTCACTGGCTTCGGGTTCTATTGGCTCTGGTGCGGGTGATGCTGCTCCTCTCTCACCACAACAGCTTGGAGTAATGGGTATGCTATTTTATTTCTTAAAAAAAAAAAAAAAATATATATATATATATATATTTTGTGATATAAAGATTATAATAACAAATGGATCTTTACAGAGTCATCTATTGTACAGGAGATGAATTAGAATTCTTGATATTAATAAATTTGAAGGGTTTAATTCCTAGTAAATATTAGTAAAAGAGAATTTTCTTAATTTATCAAGTTTTAATTATTTTTATCAGTTATCTTAATTGGGTCAATTTAGAGTAATATTTAGAAATACAAATATAGAGTTAAAATCTGAAATATAAGAGGATGGGTAGTTTTGTTTGTGACGACTTTGTTAGATTGGTGTAAACTATATGTGGTTTTTGGATTGCTTCAAAAGAGTTGTATATTAAAGTTACGGTGGGGTTTTATTAAAATTTTTGCAGCGCCATCTATTATGGAATAGTCGAAGTACGTTTAAATAATTATGTTCTAATATCAATTTAATGTATAAAGTAAATTAAAGATGCCACTGTGATTAATTTAGTATCATATGTTGCTAAAAATACGAAACAAGAAATTGAAACTTTTTAAAATAATTGTTTTGTTTAACAATAACAATGTTGTAGCTTAAACAATCTATAGCACTTAAGATTTTCGTTTTAATGTGTGATAGTGTAGTAAATTGATTGATATAATTATTAATATGTATAGAAGCAAAATTAAACATAAAAGATAAACCAAATACCCTTTTATGAAAACATTATTTTTATTGCATTGTCATCTCATTTAAAATATATTTAAAAAAGATACACATACCTTTTAAATGAGTACTCATATATTTCATTTTTTTTCTTTATTGTATATCAGATGATGTCATCTATCTTATCATTATCATAAAATGTAATATTATCACTTATAATACGTATTGAAATTATTTACATGTGAATAAAATCGAAGTGCTTGTTGGTTGTCCGAAGTAATCTTCTGAAATGGTTGAACTGATTTTGAGGTCATTTTTACCAGCAGGTAGATTACATAATGTAGGCTACATATCATTACGCTTAAATAGGGGCTATCCAGTAATGATAAAATTTAACAATACTAACATAAATCACTAACAGAATTTTAGAGGAAATGACAAAATTACAATAAAAAATCGAACACTACTAACAGTGAATCCAGACAAAACACAATCAATAAAACCATTTTCATGTGAACGAAGTCCCTGGCAACAGAGTGTAATACATTTTTTTCCTGCTATCGCGATGCATCATTGCGATTATGCATCAAGAGTAGACTCACCCGGACGTTGTTTTTGATATTACATGCTTCCGGTCACTCACTCGTTAGCTTCTATGGTCACGTCTTGTAGACTTTGTGACCACGCCTTGTTTTACGATCTGTAGGTATCAAGTAAAAATGGTCACCAGGAAAGAGTGTTTTGAAAGAATTATCATTACTCGAAGTAGTTCAGTTTTTACGCCTTCGCAGTAAAATCGACCCGCATGTCCTCACGGCAAACGACCTGACGCTCTCTTGTGCTGTCATGCCCGTTTTACGTTACCGTACGACTCTTTTAAGTTTACGCGCGCGTTTACTATACAAAATTCACTTCGTTGCTGCTTTGTCCGCTTGTATGAATGTTTATTATTTTTAATTATTATGAATTAAAAATACTAAACTTGATTGTTTCACATTCGCGAGGAGACCCCTACCGTCCATTTTTTTTTTGAGATTCGTAAGATTATGTTAGATTTCTGTTTTGGAAGCCGATGATTTAAACACGTCAAGAATACTGTTTCTATATAATTAATCTAGCCTCTGCCCGCGACTTCGTTCGCGTGGAATAGATAGACTAACACCAACACTAACACGCAGCAGTTCTCAAAAGGAAAAAACATCCCGATTTTGAAACATTTTTCCTCTGTGCTCCGCTCCTAATGATATATAGCCTATAACTATCCTTGATGAATGAGCTTTATAACATTGAAAGAATGAGCTTTATAACATTTAAAGAATTATTCAAATCGGACCAGTAGTTCCCGAGATTACCCCCTACAACGCCACAACATCACAACATCACAAACTTTACCTCTTTATAATATTAGTATAGATAATTAAATAATGAATAAAACTTCTTTCTACGATAGGCTATCTAATCATACATATGTATATTCATTTTACATAGTGATCCAATTATGTCACCAATTGGATGATTATTGGTCTGCGTCAACGTTGTCAAGGAAATGTTAAACAAACAGTCTTCCCACAGGACGATACATAATGTGTTTTTTATTGAATGTCACCTTACACCCACAGCTCGTGTTAACTAAAACACTGGATGACGTAATTAGCATTTTTAATAGCCTTTTTTTATACTTTAGAGATTTTAGCACTTGACCGCAATCACACCTGATGTTAAACGACGATGTAATTCAAGATGGCACACGATAAACGTAAATCGGTTATATTATAGTAATACTTATCATAAGTTAACAAATAATAATGTACTGTTTGGATTATCTTATTAGTCTGATAGAGCGTATTTTTTCCAAATATCATTACAGTCCGTCCAGCAGTTTAAATATAATTAATCTACGAAACCTAAAATTTTAGCGTTTTAGACCATGACGTGGTTGTAATGCAAAGGAAATATTTAGTTTAATTTTGTTCGTGCGATATCGGGACAGGCAGCTAGTATCTAACAATATTATGAAAAAAAAAGAACGTGTTATCGAAAACGTTATGTAAAATAATATATTCCAATATAGTCATACGGATAAATTCAAATTATAAGTATATGGCTCGTTGGTCTAGGGGTATGATTCTCGCTTTGGGTGCGAGAGGTCCCGGGTTCAAATCCCGGACGAGCCCAAATATTTTTTATTATTTACGTCATATAAAATATTTTATTCTTTATATAGTTCATATGATTCAGGATTATGTTAAAAACATACCTCATGTTTGAGTGTCAATGTAATCATTTAAATGTCACATTGTAAGCCGACAAATGGAAATGGTCTGTAATTTAAATAGTTGTTTCATGGGAGATGTTCAAATTAGGAGTTGCAACTAATTAGATAATCATTACATAGTATCTTAAAAATATGCTGTGGTTTTCTTATGATATTTTCCTTGTTCGAAACTATTTACGGTAGAATACGTTACAGAACGCCAGTCGGGTGTGTTGGCGTTTGTTCGCACTTTTTATACTAGTACGACGAAATGACTACACGATACCTAATGGGTAGTACGAAACCACAGTATAAATATGAGGGACAGTACGGAAACTGCCTATAAACGCTCCGAAACGGCACACTCACACAAACATACGCATTGACGAGCGGTTGTAGGTCTCGTCGACGCGCATGTTTGTACGAATGTACCGGTAAGAGCGTTTATAGGTAATTTCCGAATTGTCTCTTATATGTATAATGTGACGAAACAGTTCAAAAAAACAAAGGAGATAGTTGCTGTTATATACATATCATACATAAGGACCCGATATCATGGAAGATAGTTAACACGCTGGTCGGAGGTGATTCCAAATGTTAATAGTACGGCAGTGACACAAATTTTCGAGCTTTGTTTTATCGGAAAGTAGAGATAGGGTCAAGGTTAAACATCTTTATACACTATCGCTAAATCATGATTACAGTTTCTTCCAATTACAATTATTAGTATGATTGCAGTCATTATTCTCATTACGTCATCTACGGTATCTAAATAAATAAAAATGGTTGATGGTATATCTGAAATTGATAAAATCTAACACACACATTATGTGTTTTTTGTTAAACAAAGTTTTAGAATACCCATCTTAATGTATAGTAAATATTAAAAAACTTTTTGGCTGCTCTGAATATATCCGTAAATTCGATCTTGCCCATAATAATCAAGAGTTTTATACAAAACAATAATAAAATATTATTATATGAATTTAAAATTAGCATTTATTCATTCTTCAGTTGTCTCGATGTTATACATATAATATAATATGTATTGCATGTTTTGTAACACCTTTATGTTCTATGCAACTATTTTTTTCCTGTAGACTCTTGGTTTGCAAATATCCAAGTACTGACCACGCCCAACGTTGCTTAACTTCGGCGATCTGAATAAAACCAGTGTTTTCAACACTACTCGTCACCGTGTTTACCACCACTACTTTTTGTCACACAAAAAGGTTGCCAGTCAGATATTCAAAACCCTCCCATAAGAAGTTTCACTTGAAAAGGCATTGAATTGTTTTATCTTTGCCTACATATACATGTATATGGATATGTATTTAGAATCATGCAACGCACGAAGTATTTTGTAGTCCGGTGAAGCTGTAAAGGCCTTGCAAGGCCAATTGCGTAGTCAGTTTGAAAAAAAAACGAAGTATTTCACAGCGACTTAAAGGAATTTTATCTGAAAAATGTCTATAATATTAAACTACCATTCAAAATAACCCCATTTTCCTTCCGCCTACATCACTGCCTCATATTCCTAACACGTACCGTCCCACTGACACCGCCTTGGGATGACGCTCGGTTGTGTCACCTCGATTAGTACGTAGATAAGACGTGCGATCTATATACTCTAGATACCTTATAGAGTGAATGTCCTTATTGTGAAGGCTTCTATCTGTAAACTATTGTGTTTATACCCTAGAGATCACTGACATCTTAGCAGCCCATAAAATCTTATCGAATGTCGTACACATACTAAGCTAATACTTTGTTTACTTTACTACTTATTGTGTTACATTTTAGTGTTGTCGTTACAAGACTTGTATAATATTTTTTCATTGTTTTAATTTTTACTATATATATAACATTTATTGTAGACCGCCTTAGATCTGCGAAGTTTCCGAACCAAAGAGAATGTTGTGCCTTATTCCCTCCCCTTCCTAGCATTTGAGATTTCTTGATGCAAAAAGAATTCCCGGGTGGAGATATCACGGACGCTACGCACGCGTTCAAATGTAAAACTAGGACACGTGCTAAAATCACTTTGTAGCACCTGAGTTGTAGGTGTATTCACTCTTTATTGTTATGGTTTAATACAGACTGCTTATTTTCGTGAAATCATATAATGTTTAAGCTAGTCACAGTTGATGTTCTTTGAACCTGATTTCGTTCGTTGATTATGTAACGACCTTGAACTCCGAAAGTAGATAAGAATTACCAAGTATGTCATTATAAAATCTCTATTATAGGAGGTAAAGATTGTAAATAGACTTAATTACTTATAGGAGGTAATTTGAAGAAGAGGTATACATTCAATTATAAGGGATTGTTCCACAAATTTCTAGAAGTGATTTCTGAGTTTATATTAGTTGCAGTTAGTGTATTTGTTTATTGTTAGTAAATTTTATATTGTAATTAAAGTGAACGCAATCGCGGGCGTTAGTTCGTTAGTTACATCATACGACATTATTCTGACAAGCAAATTTTGATTAATATAGATAAATATAATATATCAAATTACTTGTACAATAAAGATGATATATTGCCATTTTTTTAACCGACTTCGAAAAAGGAGGAGGTTATATGTTCGGGTGTATGTATTTTTTTTTTTTTTTATGTATGTTAATCGATATCTCCGTCAGTTGTGAACCGATTTTAATGATTCTTTTTTTGTTTGATTCGGCTATACTCCAAGGTGGTCCCATATAAATTTGAATAAAATATTCAACCCCTAAGAGGGTTAAATATCGTTTATTTGATTTTCACCCAGTTCGTGTCTACGTATTTTCGTGTACTTGAACCCGATTTCAACAATTTTATTTGAAATTTGATAACTGGGAATGGTGTTCTTGAAATTTAAAAAAATCCAACCATAAGGGTTGAAAATAAAGGGATGAATAAAGCTCATATGAATAAATGAACTTCCCCATAAGCTAATTTTAATGAAAACTTGGAATAACCTGTTGTAATGATAAGAATATCATTTAATCAATCCTGAGTTGATCATGAAAATGAAGAATGGAACTCCTCAACGGCTTACAGCAGCTATCTTGTGTTTGGGTACATAAGACTCGTTTGACGAGGACTTATGTGGGGTTGTGACTGTTGAGGCAATTTCCGTGAAACGGACATTAGGAAAGATGAGG
>JACEII010000008.1:14050844-14070453 GCA_014332785.1 Antheraea mylitta | reverse complement strand
AGAAAGCCAAGGGTCGTGACTCCTTGCAATGTCTATCCAGCTCCTACCAGCTTAGATTGTATTTCGACTCTCTATCGAACTTTAGACCTATCTTTACTTCTATATCCATGAGGCCCCTTTCACAGAGTTATGATTTTTGTTCATTTGTTATCTGGGATACGAGCCACATGTCCTGCCCGTCTCCCCATTTTAAACTGCGAGGGAAAGATAGAGCATCTATTATTTTGGTTTTCTTTCTTATTTTTTTAAAACGTAGTCTCAAGTATTTTTTCTTCTTATATGGCATCTTTTAACGAAACTTTTGGGTGTATTATCGGTTTCAGTGAGCAGTGATTTTTAAAATGGGTATTGTATTATACCACCAAGTGAATGAGACGCACACTCTTTTATGTTTAAAGTGAAGTCGTACAACATAAACTTTGTTGCATTTTTGGCTGCGCTTACCATTTCCGTGTAATATTAAGAACCATAAGTGCTCGATTTTGTATATTTTTATAAGTATGTTACGTATTATACCAATGCTTTTGTATACACACTCGCTGTAAGTTGTTGTGCTCTCAAGTTATTGTTAAATGTCGAGGGTGATTTTTTTCTTGACTAATATTTGTATATGGGGTGAGGAATTTTTTTTACGCCTTTATACCAAAATAACGTATCATATTGCTATTTCGATGGTATGCAATATTTGTCTTGTACCTCTAACTATACCTACTACTATTATGAATATGAAAGATTTGTCGTAGTATACATTTTATATTTAAAGGATTTAAGGAAGTATTTTTTAAATGTGTTATATAGAGGGTTGGGATATCAATACTAGACACTGCTTTTTTGAATTACAATGAATATTCTGCAAATCAAATCTAATAAATATATAGAAACTTCTAGAAATAGGCTTACATTATTAGAAGTGAAGTATTTCATCAATACGTTGATGACGAACTTATAATTTTTTTTCCTACTAGTTAGATAAATTCTAATTATAGTTTTGTAATTAATAATAGAGAAATAATTATATTTATATTATATAGAATACAAGCACAAACTATTTAAGCAAGAAATTAAAGAAGAAATTCTATTGCCAATTACGTATAGCCATGTTTAAGCATTGCATTTATGTTGCATTGCATACCTATCTGCATTTGATAACCAGTCCCATTTCTAGCTTCAGTGTGGTCGAACCACATTGTCACTTAATATTAGGTGAAATTGAGGGCAAACGCTTACTAAACTGGGTATATCTGGGTTCGATTTCGAATTTAATTTCTCATGAAGCAGTGTCGTATTATTTAAAAGATAACATTCGAAGTTTATACGTTACTAGCCGCTGCCCGCGACTTCGTTCGCGTAGTAACAGTTACTTTGACCTACTGCTAGCACGCAGCGGAAGCTCTCAAGAGGGAATAAAATCCCGAGTTTGAAAAATTTTGCATTGATGCTCTGCTCCTATTAGTCTTAACGTGATGATATATAGCCTATAACCATTCTCGATAAATAAGCCATATAACATTGACAGAATAAATCAAATCGGACCAGTAGTTCCTGAGATTACCCCCTACAACGTCACAACATCACAAACTCACAAACTTTACCACTTTATAATATCAGTATGTATTAGTATAGATTATTTACTTGCATTGAATTGTTATTAATTACGTTTAAGAAATCTCTAAAATCTTGTGGTAAGGAATAAAAAAACAATATATTTTATTACATTTTAATGAATTGAAACAAAACTTACATGGAACATCACAATTAAGCTTAGCCAAGGAATTTTGATGTGATGAGATTCAATACGTACATCGTTCAAGTTTGTCGTTAACTATATATATAACAATAAAACATGCCTTAATATTAGAACAATTTTATTAATTTCACCAAAATTCAAGCTTTCCATATTAATTAAATACTTGACGTTGAACGTGCAGGCCTCGATTTCATTGTAAATGACACAAGAAATTGTAATACAGATAGGCTTTCTAAATACATCGATATTATAGGTAATAGAATGGCTAATACTAAATTACATTATAAAAGATAAAGAAGTTACCTTTAAAGTTGACGGGGATCCGGTTAATATAAATAATTTTTTGTTTATATTTTATTTTAATTACATTAAAGTCCTATTCATTAATGGTACGCTAGGTGGGACATTCACATAAATTAGTCAAACGCGAAATACCTGCTTAAATACTAAATACTTCTACTGTTCTTGTTTTACGATTAATATTCTGCAAATAAAATCTAATAAATATCTAGTAACTTCTAGAAATGAAGAAAGTCACTTACAGCTAAGGCAGACGCTTAATATCGATTCATACAAAAATATCATTCATTTTCTTAAACACATCGACAGACGACCGCTCCTAAGCATTTTTTAAATAACAATGTCAACTATCCGAGGCTTTTTTTCCAGAAATTTTACTTTATCTATTGTACGAAGAAAAATTCTACATTGCATCTTTAAAATTATTATGATATTAGTAGCAACTTTGGTTTAATTCTACGAAGTCAATAGATATCGATTATAGCTCGGATACTTAAAATTATATAAATTATATTCTATACTTAATTTAAATGTATTTTAATAATAAAATAATAATAATAAATAATGGTCTTGTATTATACCAAAGATTTTACAATAGGTAATAATATCTCTTAATTCTGGATTTTAAAAACTCTTGTAGCTTAAAAATAATAATAACAATAAAATACTAAAAATAAGGGGTACATAACAACTTTAATGTTACGTTTGCATAAATAGAAAATATGCGAACATATATCGTACCAATTTTATAGAGGAATTCTAAAATTACACTCTGGTAAGAGAAACGCTGTTTGGTAATTGGATCAAACGGTGTTAAAGGGTAGATATATCTTTTTATAATTCAAATAGTAACCGAATAATATCTAACAATTAATGTGCACACGTCATCAATAGTGGAATTCTAAACGTAGCATAATTAAATATTAAAAATCCAGGTAGTTGCTTTTTGTAATACATGTCTCCTATTTTGTGAAAGTTCAAGTTTTTGTTGTTTAAGTGGATAGTGGAAAAAGTTATTCTCAAATCTTTATATATAAATTTCTCCTGTACGTGTGTATGTCACTGAACTCCTCCTAAACACCTGGGCAGATTTTTATGAGATTTTGTGTACCTGTTCCAGTGGATTCGAGAATGATTTAGATGCGGTTGAATTTTAGATTTTTTTTTAATATCAAGGCAAGACAACGTCCGCCGTCGGCCCGCTAGTAATAATTATTGTAGGCAACATCTGACGAAATTCAAGTATTACAAGTACATTAGTTAGTATATGATTTGAATTGTCTGGTTTCCTTAAATTGTTTACTGGTAACAGTGCAGTACTTGTTTTATTAATCCTATCTACGATGTCATTCATTGTCATTAAATGCAATGACAACGTTCTCACGCCGCTCTGCGGCTTCCGTATGCGTAACTATTTACAAAAACCTATATACAGTTATGTGTTTAATTTCGACTTGTCATTTTATACATTGGAATGAATCACATAACAGGAATGTCATGAAATCAAAACTATTCTATTTACAAAATTGTACCGAGATTATTAAAATTCATTCCTAAATACTTCCCGACAACAGCGTTAAGCTAAGTTGTTAAATACACAAGATATCAACGACGAAGCATCTAAATTTAGTGATATTTTCGTTTTTATTTACAAAAAGAATATCATTTCTAATTTAGAGTAAAAATGAAAACATTGGAATGAATAATGTTATAGTAACAACTTTAATATTACTGGCATCATTAGGCTTGCTTCCGAGTCCTCCCACAACAGATTTGTCGATGTTGTCTTCTTTAACAGGTGGTGTTTTTATAACGCCTTCGCCACTGTCGCCCAACATATTACTATCAATTTCTTTTGATAAGTCAGCCTTTTTCATAGAAATATCATTTTCTTCCGGTGCTGGAGGAACAATTGGAGCCGCTGTTGATGTTGTACTAGTAGTTGTGGTCGTTGTTGTTGTTGTAGTGGTTGTTGGCACTAAGCTATTGTTTGCTAGAAAATATATTTCACCATACAATGCTTCAACTTCTAATGTATTTTCAATACGTTGTCCACGCATTTGTCTGGTACGAGAATCTTTACCATTATAGAATGTAATCAGATTAGCTGTGTATTGAACATCGCGATCTGTTCCGTTACCTCTAAATGTAACATTGCACGCTGTTCCTGGTTCTAAAAATTTTTCAATTTTATATAGTTTTGTTAGGTTTTCAGTAAATGGATTGGCCCATTGAATTAATGGAAACAAAGTGCCATCAGACATTTCGATAGAAGTATTTAAGCCAATAGCTATACCGTGTCCATGCCCCCAAGATACGGTATAGTTATAATTGTATTCAATTTCTGTGGTGAAAGTACCACCCTCCTTATCGTCATTCCTTAACATAATTTCTTGGATTTCTTCTATATCATTTTGACGAACATGTTCTGTAGCCAAATCTAACTCTACATTTTCTAATTTATAGCTCACGGGTTCTATTTCAATCAAAATTTCGCCACTATTTTCGATCATTTCATTATTTTTATCATCAAAAGTTATAAGTAGTCCAATAGCACTTTCGTAAGTTATCCTACCGATGTAGTGTGAAAATCCACTTTGAGCTTTCATACGTCCAATGAACATAGAGTCATAAGATGAATCAAGTAACACAGCCCCATTAGGTTTAGAGTGAAATTTAGACCATGGAACCCAATAGATTAAGGATGCGTTTTCAATATTTTCGAGAACTTCGAAGACATTGTAACTTTTGCTTCCAGAAACCGCACAAGAGTTATATTCAGGTCTCAGTTGTCCTAGTATCATGTCTCCTTCGTGACGTGCTCTGCATAGATATATTGGTCCTGTAGAAAGATAGAATATAGTTAGTATTATAGAAAATGTTACATAATGATTAGTCTGTTAGATCATGTGTCAGATTAGTCTTTGTTTAGATTCCAACCTTGTTCAGATTCTGCTCCAACGACGTAATTACTCATGACTTCTTTTTTGAGACTTGTCCATTTTAAGGTATTGGAAGTAATGATTTGCTTTAATTTTGCATTGTACAGATTTGCACCGGCTTCTCCTATAACTGGAGCAGCTAGCGTAGCCGTTAACAATATCACCCACCATCCACTTCGGCAATTTATGCAATTCTTCATTTTTTCTGCAACAATAGAAAAAAGTTTTTAAACGACATGAAATTAATCTCATTTCATTATACAACCATTTTTACAATTCTCGATTTAAGAATTGTGAATAAAATTTTGCTCATGATAGTTTAAATTTGACCTGTAATTTATCATATTACTAGCGAACCCAGCAGACGTTGTACCGTCTTGAATATAGAAAAAACTTGAGCAAATTATATACCTAAACCTTCTTCATGAATCACTTTATTTACTGTTTTGTTTTAAAATATGTAATGATGTAAATGATTCTGACAGAATTAAAAAAAGAGCTGCGTAAGTGTGCATATATTTAATCTCAATAGAACAATGTAATTGTAAAATTTGAATCACATTATCCAAACTGACTAAATCTACAGTAACAAAATTATGTAGAACGTCATTCAGTGATTTTTTTTCAACTACTCAACCTAATAACTTTATTGTCTTTACGTATATATCGCCCTATTTTTTTTTTCGAACTTACTACGCTATTAGCCTCACTAGGCCTGTACAGCTTCACCGGACTAGTATCGCCCTATAAATTACCTCTTCTCCTTGTTATCCTATATAATTTTAAAGTATACAACGCTAGTCTCTTTTATTCTTTGTAGTTCTTCATTATTGAATTCTATAAAAATATGGATTACCCTTACAATAGTTTACGTTATAATATTACCTATATAATATACTTAATATAAACACACACACGAGCTGTAAGGTTCTGTGGTACAGTTTATGTAAATTAACAAGCTTGTTCGGGGTTTCCTTCCCGCCCGCGTTAGAAACTCAATTTTCTTTACAATATTACTGAACACAGATTGCGCTCAGCTATTGTCCCGAAGGTTAAGTGTTGATACAGAATACAAGCTCTTTGTGATATATTTTGTTGGTATATTTTTTACCTATTAGACTATATTTTGTTTTATTTCTAAATGTATCGTTTGTGTTATTGTATCTTTCTATTAGTGAATTTTATATCAGTAGTTTCAGAGACTTACTACTACAAAAATACAAACATTATCACTTTATTAGAATACTAGCCTCTGCCCCCGACTTTGTCTGCGTGGAATAGTTATTTTGTGATAACGCTAACACGCAGTGGAAGCTCTCAAGAGGAAAAACCCCGATTTTGAAACACTCTTCATTGATACTCCGCTCCTATTGATCTTAGCATGATGATGTGTGACCTATAACCTGCCTCGATAAATAAGCTATATAATACTGAAAGAATTTTTCAAATCGGACCAGTAGTACCTGAGATTACCCCCTACAACGTCCCAAACTCACAACGCTATAAACTGACAAACTTTACCTCTTTATAATATTAGTATAGAAAAATAGAATATTAGAATTTATTATAGATTCATTTTCAATAAAAAAAAAATCTGTTTCAGGTAAGTCTGCCAATTTGCTTGAAATATCTCCGTGTGGGTAAGATTCATACGTATTATTTTGTGAACGTAATTAATTATTTTATAGACCCCATTTCATTATCAAAAATCTCATATATCAAATATGGTAATCAAGTAATGCAGTTTCACAGGTATCGTTAACCTACTATTGGTGTATACTAGTTTAAAACAGAAGACCGTCGTCAATTAATCTCGTAACTTGTGGTAGTAACTTTCACGACAACTATTTGTCGTTATCAAATATAGATTTTTGATATTTCGACACGTATATTTCAAACTTAGTTTTCTACTACGCTCAATACAATATTCGTGTGATGTTCCTAAAGCACAAATGAGTGAATTAACAATAAATAATGGTTAGTGACGCAGTGAATGTGGTAAATTCAATTTAATAAGTTCAATTGGAGATTGACATGGCCCATTTCGTGTGACACACATCCGGATGTGGCTTTGATTTGTTATTTGATCAAGAACTATGTATTGTATTTAAGGTATGCAACGTATTGAATGGAAAGTTTAACGAGAAATATTCCCTTTCTGAAAAACATCTGAATGAGGTAGAAAAATATATTATAAATGTTCAAATTGATCTATGCTAAATAGATTATTATTTCTGCAGATATGGGAAGAAATCCTAACTAATATTAGAAATGTGTGTGTGAGTTTGTCATGCTGTCAGGCTTTTATTGTTCCAACGATACTATAGATATCACTATTGCTATAGGATACCTTTCATTTAGAAAAAATATGCTGCTTCCGGAGACATGTCAAATATACATTAAAGCGTTCGAATCCGCGAGCATATGCTAGTTTACAATAATAGTATGAATTCCTGTTATTCTATTAAGTTTTATGATTAGAATTAGTAAATAATAATATCGAAGGTCGAAGTAGGTATCTATTGTTGGTGGTTTGGTCACATATTGAAAGCCAGAGTAAAGTGAATCTTTTTGTGTGAGAGCATGTACCGTGTCGAACCGTAGCTATTGTGCTCTATCCATGTGACACCTAGCACATTCGATTAATTGATTTCACCGAATAACTTGAGTGAAAATTTCGTTTACCGCCTTTTTTTTTCATTACATAAAATCTGATTGAATAATCGCATAGTCACATGTTATAATTCGTATTTCCTCTAGCAATTGCTTAAATCTACACAGAGGAAGTTTTAACAATTACTCAGTGGTAGACTTTAATGAGTCGATTTAAACGCTCCATACATTCCTTCCGAAACAATGCTTTCCCTGTGTCAGCCCGTGAATGAATATTCGAGGGGAGACGGGGATTCAAACAAAACGGGGGAAATATTCGAATGAGTTTTCCGACTTCCCGCCCAGTAAAAAAGAAACTAAAGGAACTAGCAACAATTCTCTTAATAGATATTTGTTTATGTTCACTCACTTAAAAAAAAAACACGACATGAGTTTTCAAATTTAAATTGACCAAATACTATTAAAATTCTTACAATCGTGACATACTGAATAACTATAACCACGATTTTCATAGTATAAAAATAGCGGTCGTAAAAATTAACGCGGTAAATTTTTACGATTAGTCTTTGTGACTACTCGTTTTGAGGTTATATTTTATTACTTCAACAGTGTCCAATTCTATAAATAAGCCCTAATTGTGGACAAGGACATTATGCTCTTTACCTTTGCCAATGTCAATACTATTAGCAGTGTTTGCTACTGACATTTGCGTATATCCGGCTACGCGAGTTTTGTGTACATTACGTTCGTTTATATATTTTACTAGCTGCCCACCCCGTATTCGCACGTGTGTACTACTGAAAAAAATAAGAAAAAAAAATCCCAGTACCAACATGTAATGGAATAAGAAGGCGTGACGTGGCGACGCAATACACGAACTTTATACTCTATTAACGAAATACTCAAAAACATTTGCAACCCTATTTGTATAAATGTAAGATTCAAATTGTTTTGTAGGCCACTCGTTCTACTAGTATTACGCGGCACGCGCCGACATCCCAGTGCCCTTTGATAAATGCCTCCAAACATACCGGGCCTGCGCCTATTTGATTTATTATATTTAATAAAAATGATTATTAGTGTACTAAAATAATTAAACAGTCATTATTATGGAATAAGTTTGTAAGGCTTTGTCTTATCATTATGCCGATGTTTCACATCTGCCAAGCGTCCCGTGACCGCTCAATGTTTTTAAATTACAGAACTTGCCAAATACGTGTTGGTCGGTCTGAAGTTAACAAGTACATATATTCGGCAATTGATTTTTATCTATTTAGATTTCCTTTTTTAACTGGTATCTAGATTAAGATTTGCATTTGATCTGAATGTAACTTCAGCTTTTATAAACACATAACACTTTAACAGGCTCATAAAGCTCGTTCATAAACTGGATGTGATTGGCCAATGATAATAATTGTAATGATTACTCATAATCTATGAAATGAATATTTTTTCTATCAACCAAAGTATTTCTCGCTTTATTTCAATTAAATATTATTTGCACATATTAATTAAGTGGATACCGATATAAATATCGCAAGTAATGATTGAATGATTGTTTGTGAAAAAAAAATCTTGTCTTTTGATTAGAAATGTTGTTCTCCAGGTTATTGTTTCTTAATTTTAATATGAAATTAGATATACATGTTGCTTTTTAAATTTGGAAGTTCAAATCATTTTGTGCCTATGAAATCGAAATTTATTTATCTATTGTGTTAAAACAATTCATATTAGTAGTTTAACATAAGTGGCTTAGTTAAGGACTAAAGTTCCTCGGGGAATAGCTTGCACAGTAATCGCATTACCCACATGCAATCGATAGAAATAGACCGGCTTACTGAAGAGGAGCCGGAAAGAAAAAAATATACATTGAATAAATTATTGAATAAAATATATGTTATAAGAAAAAAAGCCCCTAATCCTAACTGATATAAAAATACAAATGTCAACTTGTTTGTTATGCTTTCACGTGTTAGCTAATCAATGAATCATCATAAACTTTTGCATACATGTTGACAGTGGCACAAAGACGGACGTTTGTTTATATTTTCACCCAGAAAAGCAACACGTATACGTTTAAAGTACACTAACGCGAGTGAAGCTACGGGGAAAAGCTAGCAAAGTTATAAAGGATAGGTATAATTATTTATTAATATATCTTTCTAATAAAGTTCACATTACCATATTCGCGTTCTATAGTATATCTCGTATTTGGCATTGTTTTCTTGGAATGGCTACATAACAGAACAATCCTTTTAATCTAGTTGGGAATTGTAGTTGAACAATGCTAATATACCATTAATATCGAATTACAGAGACCTCGTAATAGACCGTTGCACTTTGTCCTAGTTTTGGTCACATAAATAGTTTGTATTTTGTACTTTTTATACATATATTTTCAATTTATCATAATAAGCATATCTTCTATACTAATATTACAAAGAGGTGAAGTTTGTGAATTTGTGTCGGTGTAGGGGGTAATCTCAGGAACTACTGGTCCGATTTAAAATGCTTTCAGTTTTATTGAGCTCGTTTATCGAGGATGGTTATAGGTTATATATCATCACGCTAAGACCAATAAGAGCGGAGCACCAATTAAAAATGTTTCAAAATCGAGATTTTTTTCCTCTTGAGTGCTTCGGCTGGGTGTTAGCATTAGCCCAAAGTAACTATAACTACGCGGATGAAGTCGCGGGTAGAGGCTAGTTGCTTATAAAAGTATGCATTACCCATATATACCTTAAACCAGTCCGTCGAAACCGTAACCACCGTACTACTACGTAACTACCGTAATAACCGTAACAAACAAACAAACATATTCGCGTTTATAATATTAGCTAATATTATAAACGCGAATATGTTTGTTTGTTTGTTACGGTTCACGCCTTGACTAGTCGACCGATGATCATTCAATTTTGCATTTACGTGGTTAGAAGGAGAAAAAAGAACATAGAAGAACTTAAAAAAAAACTAGGATAGATGAAATGCATATTAATGCGAGTGAAGCCGCGAGCAAAAGCTAGTGAACGTTGTCAAGGGAATGGAATAGAACTAAAGATACTTTTCACCACGAAAATAGTGCTAAGAAACATATATAAGAAACATACATAGCTCTGGGTAGCGACTACATCTTTCTTTTCTTAATTTATTACACTATGGTTTAACATTAAGGGATCACATCCGTCAAGACCCATCACTTTTTTTATCAACCTCCATCCGAATAGAACCGTTATTGACACACTTTCCTGATTGTAACAATCACAGTAAAGTTCGATCTTTCATCTCTTTCTATTTTTGGAACCGCAATTTGTCATCTTAGTACATGGTTGGATACATTGTGGTTTTGAGACGTGAGTAGTGACTAATGATATTACCGAGATTTTAATAAGCGGTCTACGTTGGGAAGTAATTACCAAAGTTTCGATATTAGAATTTGCATTATCTCGACGTCAGATGAGGTATTATTATGATCTTGTTTTTTATGTCATAGTAGGCAAATGAACAGGTGTGTCACCTGATATGAAGTGATCACCATTGTCCATAGACACTCACAGCACCAGCGGAGTCGCAAGTGCGTTGCCGGCCTATGTTAGGAGGTGGAGGAAGGGAAGAGGAGAAGGGGAAGGTGAGAAGAGGTGGGATTCTGGCGTTCCCAATGACCGAAGGAAACGCAACAATGCAAGCACTGTTACTTCACGTCGGTCTTCTGTGAGAGGGTGGTACTATCCCGGGCGAACCGACCCATTCATACTGAAACCAGTTATAGGTTCAGCGTGGTTCTACCACCTCTAAAAATGATAATATTTTTTGATGCTCCCCTATTACGATCAATAGATTTTTAAGTGAAATTTCTTTGGACGCGTTAAAAGAAAAACGTAGTTTAAACTAACGTTTTATATCCTTTGTCTATTTATTTGAAAATTGCTGGAGAGAGAAAAAGAAATGTCTTCGCTGTGACCAAAAATAATAATGGTGTATAATTAGATGCTCAATATTAAGCAAAGAAAACGAACGAACTATTAGAAAAAGAAACATACAACCGAACATATAACCTCCTTCTTTTTTGTAGAAAGACAAGCTATGTGACTTTTAATAAGTTATCATATTCTACTCGGAGAAGCTATATTTCTATTGTTTCCAGTACATTTACACATTGCTAAGGACGTTTTCTTCCGGTACATGTACTGAGTTAACACGCACATCTTTTTTAAACATTTTCTAATAACATCTGCGGAGACATGGTTGAACTAAACTATGTAGTATTATTTTAAAATACTTTATTGCACATGATGGCAATTAGTTTTCATTACATGGTGCTAAGGCTTTTCTTGATGCCCTCCTAAATGCCACCGTCCTCAAATTGAACATCGACTACCCAGGACCTATAGATGTGTTAAAATAGCTACACTTGAAAGTCAGGTTTAACGTGTGTGCGTGCCATCTTAGACTAAATTGTCATTTATTATCAAATGAAATTGTAACACACTTAAACCCATAGAATACAAAAAAAAGTTTCTTTCATAATTCATTAAGTTACGGTTTACTTACCAACATATACGAGATGCTAATACTTTTTATTTATTCCGTACCAGTTGATTGTGACCGAACAGTACCTCGAAATTGATTTTTTACAGGTACCGTTATTCCAAATCCATTCGTGTTTTTAAACACAGTCCATTGTTGTAAAGTATTTAATGGAAAACTTTCAAATTAAACCTTCATTGAAAAAGGTTCAATGAACCAAAAGTTTTTCTGAAGCCCGATTACTTCGGTCAAGGAAGTTTCGAGAAAATACGAATACGATGTATTGTATGATGTTCCGTTACGTGTCGTCTTTATCAGGAAACTTGCAGTTAATGGTGCGTCACATTGCACGCGAATATCCATCCAATGATATACCGGTGATATCATTTTTATTAGGGTCTTAAATAATTCTTTTTGGTACCATTCTTTGGCGCGTACATACTATTATATATTGTAAATAAATAATGGCTATTATGGATGTTTAACTCTTTCAAATAATACGTGTTTAGCTGCAAAAAGTAAAATTAGTTACATATAATTTTAATTTTTAGCATTTCGCTTCTATACTAATATAATAGAGCTAAAGGATTTGTTTGTTTGGTGGAGCGCGCTCATCTCAGGTACTATTTGCTCCCCAATATTGGGGGGCCGGGTGCCGGGTGCCGACGACTCTACATGGGAGTCGTACGGGCGATGGCCATCTACGGGGCACCGGTCTGGTCAGACATCCTCGGTGCCACCAACGTGCGCGCGCTGCGCAGTGCGCAGCGTACAGTGACACTGAGGGCAATTCGGGCTTACCGGACGGTGTCCTCGGCGGCGGCCTTCACGCTCGCCGGCTCCCTTCCCTGGGAGCTGGAAGCTGGAGTTCTCGCCGGCGTGTACCAATTCACGGCGGCGAGGAGACGTAGTGGGGAGCCTCCGGCTCCCAGGGAAATTGAGGAGAGGAGACGGCGTCTGAGGGAGAACGCCGTTGAGAGGTTGATCCAGGACCTGGCGGACGCGCGGTTTGGGATGTATACCGTCGACGCCGTCCGCCCGGTCCTGAAGAACTAGATCGGAAGGAAGTGGGGCTCCCTGACGTTCCGACTGGTGCAGGTACTGACCGGACACTGCTGTTTCGGGTGGTACCTGCACCGGATCGCTCGTAGGGAGCCGACCGCCGCCTGTCACGAGTGCGACGCCGAAGTAGACACCGCGCAGTACACTCTCCGAGTGTGTTGCGTGGGAGGAAGAGCGCCGCACTCTGGCGGCGGCGGTGGGAGGTGATTTGACGCTGCCGGGTGTGGTTTCGGCCATGCGAGGAGGTCATCTCACAGAAGGAGGCGGCGGAGTGAGCCCGCGAGGCAGACCCTCTAAGTGGCCCTCTCCGTCAACGGAGGACAGGCGGGAGGAGGCGGCGCTTTGCCCAACTCCTGCCGCTGCCGTAGCCAGACCTGAGGGGATGCAGTCGGGGTGCTCATCTCTTCATTGCACAGGTCCGGAGGACGAGGGAAGGCAGCTGGTGTGTGCTCTGTCTCTCTATGGGTAGGAGCCCGGCGGTCACCTTCCGCCGGGTGGACCGTTGGGGCGGCTCTACAAAGGGAATAGCCTAGATCGATCCCTTGCCGCCCCAACAACACGGTCTGTCGGCACACCGTGGGGTTTTGGTCCGTGCGAGTCGGACATAGCCCGCCCTCTCCCCCGGAAGGAGGGGTATCCATAAGGGATTTTGCCACGTAAAAAAAAGGTACTTTCCGATTTGAAAAATTATTTCCGTGTTAGATAAGTCATTCATCGAGGAAGGCTATATAGGCTATATGTAATCACGCTAAGACCAATAAGAGTGGAACACCAACGTACAATGCTTCAAAATCGGGATGTTTATTCCTTTTGAAAATTTCCGCTGCGTATAAGCGTTAGCCCAAAGTAACTATTCCACGCGGATAAAGTCGCGGGCAGAAGCTAGTGTATTAATAAGTAAAGAAAACCTAATTTTAATGAGTCTGATACGTTGGATGGTCTCGGTTGGCCGAATGACAGTGTGGCAGTCGGTACTGGCTGGTGCTACAGGCCAGTACACATACGCGCCGACGCGTGAACCAGCTGTTGGCGTGGGAACCTCCTACATGAACCAATGCATACTATGTGCAACGGCGCTGCGTCAGAGATTAATATCGAAACCATTATGAAACTTAATTCACAGTTCATGACTTGACTGTTCTAGTTTATAGTACGTAGTGTTTTATTTCATTACAAGCATTTTCTTATATTTTGGGTACTTAATAGTTAATAACATTACTCGGAAAAACTTTGGTAGCTTAATGTCAGATAAGAATTAT
This sequence comes from Antheraea mylitta, assembly GCA_014332785.1. Lineage (NCBI taxonomy): Eukaryota > Metazoa > Arthropoda > Insecta > Lepidoptera > Saturniidae > Antheraea > Antheraea mylitta. Next base: position 14,056,006 of record JACEII010000008.1, on the reverse strand, counting down.
GTTAGGACAGTTTTCCAAATAAAGTCAGTGTCAGTGAAGTAATAAAAAATATATTTGTTAATTTGATGCAAACAGAGCGTATTAATAATGGGTATAATTTTGCACATATAATTTCAAAATAAATTAATCACTAATGAATTTTAAATTAAAAATATTGATAACATGTGGAGTTGTACAGAAAACAGAGGATTCATTATTCACAAATTAATATGAATATCCATATTGATCCATAATGAAATATTTCATCCAGTAACCTTACTTTTATAATATAAAATGGAGGAATAGTTATATAATTTAATGTAGATAGTATCTGCAACAAATTATATATAGAGTGCTTGCACTGACTCATGATAATGCTCGTACACTAAATGTTTCCGTCAAAGGTTTTCAAACAATAGGATGCGGGTGCCTCGTTGACAAGATTTGCTTCTGAGTCCGTTGACAATACAATTAAATGATGCCGGTCTAATGCGTAACAAATTAGACAACAAACAAATTAAATTATAAGTGATGTTAATTATTAACTTGTGACAATATCTTGCGCTTATTTATTCATATTCGAAGCACATTATCATTTGCGGTAGAAAGGTTTATCGCGTTCGATAACGCTTGAATGAACCGTAGAACGATTTACAACTGGGCAATTTAAACTCATTTAAGATACTTATCGTTTGTTATATAATATGTTGTTGTCATTCATGTTTTTCTTAATTCATTGATAACCTTATTCTTTAGGTTACTTTGGAGAATTGATGTATACATTTTATTTATAAAAAGAGTTGTGTTTTATTAGTAAATAGCTGTGCCCGCGACTACGTCCGCGTGAAAGCTTATGTAAAAAACAGCGATTAATAATATCATCTGAATATATTAAGTCCATCTATTTATCTACTTTTCTCTCGTACTTAAGTCGCGTCGTCATTAAAAATACAATACCTTTTGATAGACCGAACTGATTTTAATGAAATAGAGACTAAATGTTCCTCGAAGATATGCTTTATAGTTTTCTTGAGAGGTTTTATCATGAAAGCAGTATTTTAGCAGTGATGCGTGTTCCTACAAACAGACAAACAGGCAGACATACATTTCTAAAATTGATTGAAATGTATTTTATTACCCCTTCTAAGGCACCTGCAACAATACTTTTTCAAAAAACTAAAAAATACAGACATGTTACATTTACATTCTTATTATATGTATAGACTAGCAAGCCCGGCGGACGTTGTTCCGCCCTGATAATAAAAAACCTTGCTAAATTATATACTTAAACCTTCTTCATAAATCACTGTATCTACTGTTGAAAACCGCATAAAAATCTGTTCAGTAGTTGTTGAGTTTATCGCGAATAGACCGACGTGGCAGAGGACTTTGTTTTATACTATGTAATGATAATTGTAAATGCTATACTAAATGTTATTTCGAGTTAAAGAATGCAAGGACGACTATTTTAAACTTAATCAATTTATTTGTGAAATTAATTAGCAGTTCTGAATACGGTCTAACACTAACAAGTGGTATTAATATTTATATCAATTTAAACAATATGTTTGCAGATTACAATTAGATACGTGGTTATTATATTTACTGAAATCATTTTTAGGGTAGAATTCTCTACTGCAATACATCCGCGGTTGCATAAACTTCTTGTTTATTGTTTGCTTTCATTATAAATGTACAGATTAGAAAATCTTACATAATCAGGTTATAATTATCCCTAAAAATTTTCCCTTTATAACAATCGCCTAGTCTTCCCTTGATATTTAATGTATCTTAAACTTGTGTGTTTTTGCCATGTGTAAACCTTCTAAAATTATATATCATGACTTGCTTAAGAGTTTAGAATACAAAATGAGTTTATTTCTGGCACTTCCATTCCATCTGATGCAGTTTCCATGCGAACGAACATAAGTTATCATACATCGCATAGCTGCTACGGAGCGTGACGGCGTGGCGCGACGCGGCATGGTGCGTTGTTGCGAGATGTCATTACACAGGTATTCACGCATTTATGAAAAACAGACAATAGCGCGCTTTTCATTTGTTTTTAATACTCATTCCAAATGGATAAAGGTGGTTACAATGAAACTCATTAACAATACCTATTTATAATTCCAATTTTATTTTAAAATCCAATTCGACTCATATTTTGGAATTATACATTTTGGTGGAATTTTTGTCATGTATTATTCATAGTCTTGTATTATTTTGTAATATTGGTCGCATTTTAGGTAATAAAGTTCGGATTTATTGCATAACTGAAATGTATGGAGAATAATAACCACGGAGCATAAATTCCCAGATGCAACAAAAGCTCCATAGAAAGTTTTAGCACCGGACCACCATCTTGTTAGAATATTGAAATTTTGGCAAGACACTTGCCTATTATTCCCTACTCGACAATGCCAGTTAAACTGAATGGTTGGTCGCCAAAAAATAAAATCTAAAAAACACTTATTTTTATATTCATAACACGTAATTATGTAGGTACTTGTCACCTTTATCATACCGCAGTTCTTTTATTTAAACCAGTTATTATAAGGTAAATTAATAATGTTTAGTTTTGGTATATAAAACGGCTTTTAAAATAATGTAGGTACACATTTTAAATAGGCACATCACGAGTCTTCGAGAATACTTATAATCAAAATACCACTTAGGAATACTAAAAATATTTTAACTCAATACACAAAAGCAACTTTTTTTATTATAACGATTACTGTATCAAAGCAAAGACTACTTTGTTTAGCTTGTTGTGTTTGTACAGCTTCACCGGACTACAGTACCTACTTTGTTTTTTTCTTCGAACTGAGCCTACTTTGTTGAAATTTTCGAGTTTCTCAAGTACGAACAATTAATGAGTTATGAAGTTACCGACTCTACAAAGTTTTGTTGAAATATTTAAATTATGGGATAATGTAGGTATATGTTTGAAGTGACTTGATAATCTTATCCACTTAACCACTTATACACATATTTCATAGAAAAATAGCTTTAAGAAGTCAATTAAACATAATAAGTAATTTTGTGATTTAAATAACTTTCTTATTCATTATGACACGTCATATAAATATCCGTAGTACATTATACGCGTTATAAATAGAATATTCATGTGTCTTCAATTATTTATCAGTTCAGATGCTCGGAGTAATTACTGACTTTGAATAGTACTAACTAAATTATGTACTTACTAAAGGACCACAATATTTGTTTTGCATATACATAATATACTATTTATTTTTATACTTGTAAATCGTATATAAAAATTCAAATAATTTTGTACTACGTTACGGCATCATAAAGATGTAATAGACAATTGCATACATAATTGGTACAAAATAAACAATAGAATTGACACCGCATGATGTTGAAAATAAGTTATGTTAACAAGCCTCATTTGCTTACTATAGTGGCACGTGTTCTCTGTACATTTTAATAGCTCTGTTCCGTTCTCATTGCTTTGGTAAATTTATCATTCTCGTTAAACACGTGCTTATTATGACAGTTATTAGCAAATCCATTTAGATATTATAAGAAGTGAAGTTAGCGCTTGAGGCAATAAATTATAGTACTACGTGTTATGATATATAATACTTAGAATCCGATGTTTATCGCGGATATAATGTAAGTCGGGAATATTATGTAATGAAGTGCAAGAGACGGATGCCGGAATGGAGGATGACAATCTGCGCCTCCCCACGATTTGCGCGACAACGAGCAACAAGGTCACCGTCTGATTGTCGGTAATAGCTCTTATGATATACTAACGGCACATTGGCTCAATTTTGTTGCAATCTACTGTTCTAAAATTTTATTTACACCTAACCATATTTTAAATTACGCAACGATGTGTTCCAAATTGATCATTGGATCATTCTAGAATCTCCATCTAAAGAAGTGTTTCCCGTTTATGAGACGCAGTGGAAAATCGGTTAAGTCTATACTGACGAGAGAATTGTCAAATCCGCCTTCGTGACAGGATGATAACGCGGGTTTGCTCTCAAATGTGCCTCTTCCTGCTATTTTTAGCCCGATGACGACATCAACTAAACATTCCACTGCATTGTTAGTTTTGTTATTTGTACATAGCATACTTAAAAAATATTATATATGCTTTTGCGTATCAAATATGAATAATGATTATTGTTGTATGACACTCAGTTGTGCAATAGTCTTACATAGCCAAAGCTCATTGTTTCTAATTTACGCTTTGTTTATAAATAACTCCATTAATTTTTTTATATTAATTGTATGTTATGTAATAATGGTCATAATTCATAAACGCTATTACTACGACTCATTCAATTCTCTAATATGATGACCTTGTCCTCAATACTTTGCGCAATAGACCAAGAAATATTTTTCTATGAACGTGAACACTACAATTATTAATTAAAATGTTTGTGCCATCGAATTTATTTACAATGCGGGGAAAATCACAAGGTTGTATTAAAATGCATAATAAATATAATGTAATGGAATCGTATAACTGAAGACATAAGAATGAATACTAATTACCGGTATAATTCCACAGTATGGCCAGTGACAAAGAACCGTAATTTGCAAAAAATGGCGGTAAGATTAGCTGGCACGATGGCAGATGTTTGAGACTGTTTTCTTATCCTTATTCTTAAAGCACATTATGCGGCAGATGTATCCTACATTATCTAGTCGACAGCTGTTATGAAGAATTAAAGAATGATTATAATGCTATTATTAATACAAACAATTTCTAATGTTACCTACCAATGTAAGTAGTACTTAGTTTTGTAGTTACAGATATACTTTGACCACAAGAACTTAGTCGCCAAGTTGCGGTTAACCATCGACTATTAAATGCAAGTGCTTAACATATTTAATATTATAACAATGTAATTTATGTCCTTTCGTGTTTGTAATTCATGATATCATTAAGCTTGTGAATATGCGAGAATACGTTAAAGTTGTTGCAACAACAACTTGGCAATACCTATGCGACGCGACGTTGAGACGTCCTTCGCCACGGGAACGGTTCTATTGTGTGCTAGCCACAATGCATACTTGGTAACCAGATCTTAGCGTCTTCACTGAACATCGTCTCGACTTTAATTACATAGAGTACAGGAAACGTTTAATTCATGCGACCAAGATAAATTGTCAACAGAAGACGAATGCAGTTACTGGAC